>JAOXJP010226099.1:0-11549 GCA_025762735.1 Platanus orientalis | reverse complement strand
ACATACATGACCAAGCTTTACATATGACCAAGATAGAAACAAGACAAGACCAATATTACATACAGACTCATGTAGGTAAACTAAAATTGAATTGCACTTGAATGCTCATCAGTAATTGATCTTATTTCACTTTAGTGCTTGAAAACCAGCACATAGTCACAACACACATATCTTCTTCAAGCATAATGAGTCTAGAAACCACAGTTGTAAAAGTTGCATGATGTGTGAACATTGAAAAGTGAAGTGCAGTAAATCTTGCAGTTCTAGGAAAATGCTTATTATTTTTAGTTAGACTCATTTACTTCCTCACTCATTTTACTTTATTCTCCCCCTTTTTACCATGCAATTGCAAAGAGAAAGTAATGCATATATACCATTAAAAAGGTAGTCAATAGCATTGATTCACAAAAAAAAAAAAAAAACATACAACCAGTACATAAACATTAGTGTAGAAAAAAACATAGATAATCCACAAAAAGCAATCAAAGTACTAGTCCATCAAAATAAAATATCAACCATCAAACTTCTCTTCTTATTCTTCTTCCTCATCTCCATCTTCTCCTTCATCATCCTTACTTTCATATTTTGCCTCATCATCTTCTTCCTCATCTCCTAGGTCATCCTCATGGAGTTGCTCCTCAACTCCAACCTCGTCCTCAGACTTATCCTCACTGAGGGAAATAAGTGAGATGGGACCCTTAGGAGTGACAAATGATAAGCAAGTTGCTATTGCCTTCTGATTCTTGAATAGAGCCTTCTAATTCTTTAAACTCTTCTTCACCTTGATCAGTATATTTTGTAGAAGATCAATCATTCTTTTCTTCGCAAAGGTAGAAGCAGAGCAAACTGGAGGGGTATGAAAGGTAGTGCCAGCATGCTGATCTCTAGTAGTGTCCAGAATGTGCATCCTTTGAAGTGTGCCCAGGCCAAGAGAAGAGGTCTGTAAAGGCACCTACTATGCCTTGAAGATCTGTGATATGAGGACTGAAAAATGTAAGCTGCCTGTGGAATGATCAGTAGTGGCGGCCCTCAAGAAGAGAAAGCAAATGATGGAGGGGAGATCAATACCTTTCCCTTCCAGAATAGAGTTGATTATGTGCACCATATGGAAGGTAAGACCACTCCTATGCATCATAAGAAGTAGGATGTAGGTAAAGACACAGAATAAAAATTGCACAACCAGCCTGTAGTGACTCTTAGCAAGCTTAGTGGTCCATCTAACTGTCCTCCCGTAAAGACGCATTGTCATCGTTGCCTTGTCCTCTTTGGACATCTGAAGAGGAAGAAAAGGGACTACATCTGGAATCCTTGGAATCCCCAAGAAGGTTGAAATGTAGTCGAGGTTGATGGCAATCGGGATCTTGTAGACAGAGGAATAAAAGAACAAGTTAGAAAATTCTCATTGAATATCTTTGAATAAAAGACTCTTACCGTTTCATCATGGACGAGTCCCTTGATTGAAAACACCAGTAACCACCCGCTAGCATTGATATGCTCATAAAGTTGAACAATTCGTAGGGCATCAAGAGCCACAGTCTTCTCAATTACTAAGCCCCCTTGTAGAGAAGGTGGTCTCATAGCGTGCTTGACTCAATTCATCCCTGAATGGTGAGTATGAACCACCTTTTTTTTTCTTTGTCCTCTTGGGTGATGGTGCTTGAGAACTTATCGGTTCCTTCCCCTTGGAACCTCTCCGTCTAGAGCCCGATGTTTTCTTGGAAGCATTCTTCTTTCCGACTACATTGTAGTGAGGCATGATGATGAATCGGTGAGGGAATGATGGATGGAGGCTAAGGTTAGGGTTTTGAAGAGAAGAGGAAGGTTTAGGGTTCTTAGGAAATGAAAAATGAACAGTTTTAAGAGATTTTATATCTTTCTAAAACTAGCTCTCATGAATCCCGAAGCTATAAAATTTGTAACCCTAATCAATCACGGATTTTTCATGATCGATCACACTTGATCGATCACCAATCTCGTGATCGATCAGGGATTAGTTTCCCTATTTCTTTACAAATCCTCTCCCCCTCTGTTGTTTGCCTCATTAGGCACCTCACCTGCTCCTTTTTCCCATTTTTTGATTAGTTTACATAGTGCATAGACCGATTGCACTTCGAAGGTATTCGAACAATGAGAATCAAGTGATTTTGTTAGGATAACAACAAGTTGATCATTGGTTTTTATGTAGGACAACAACACAGTCTTGTCCTCCACTAATTCCTTAATGAAGTGATGTTAGATATCAATGTACTTAGTTCTTGAGTGTTGAACCAGGTTCTTTGATATGTCAATTGCACTCTGATTATCCACAAATAGGTTCATTGTGCATTGTACAATTCTATAATCCCTAAGCATCTTCTTCATCCAAAGAAGTTAAGTACATGCACTTCCAGCTACAATGTATTTAGCTTCTATAGTTGACAATGACATTGAGTTTTGTTTCTTGCTATGCCAAGAGATAAGACTATTGTCAATATAAAAACATCCTCCATTAGTACTTTTATATTCCTCTACATCACTAGCCTAGCTCACATTTGAGTACTTAGCAATCTCGAGTGTGGTATCATATGGGTACCAATGGCAAGAGTTTGATGTCCCATGGACATATCGGATAATCCTCTTGGTCGCTTTAAGATGCGACTCTTTTGGTGCTCCTTGATATCTAGCACATACACCCACACTAAATGCAATGTTAGGTTGACTTGCCATAAAATAGAGTAAGCTACCTATTATGCTCCTATAGTAGGTGGGGTCAATATCTGCTACCCTTAAATCCTTAGTGATCTTGTCACTAGTGCTGATTGAAATTCCAGCAGGTTTAGACTCTTGTAGCCCAAACTTGAACATAAGATCATTGGCAAACTTTGTTTGACTTAGGAAGATGCCATGAGGAGTTTGCTTGACTTGTAATCCTAGGAATAACTTTAATTCTCCTTCCATACTCATATCAAATTCAGGCTTCATTGTTTGAACAAAACCATGTGTCATTTCTTTATAGGTTGAACAAAAAATGATGTCATCAACATAAATCTATACTATGAGTATGTTGCCCTCATTTCTTTTAATGAAAAGTGTCTTATTTACACTCCCCCTATCAAAGTGGTTATCAAGAAGGAATTTAGTAAATCTTTCATACCAGGCTCTAAGAGCTTGTTTAAGACCATAAAGTGCCTTCTTGAGTGTGTAAACATAATTGGGCAGTTGGGGATCTTCAAATCCCTCGGGTTGTTCTACAAACACTTCATCGCAACATCATAAAAAGGTGACCCAACAAAGACGTCATTCAAAAAAAGCCATTAGAGTATTTTTTTTTTATAATTTGTTCACTAGAATGTCGTTATTAGTGGATTTTTTATGGCATTCAAGTGTGCCCCATAAAAATCTATGGAAACTACTTTTTACAACACACAAGTGCATGCTGTTAATAGTCTTTTTTATTAAAAAAAAAATACCCTCTGAAGCTGTGTAAGCGTCCTTGTACAACAGTTTATATTATGCCTACTTGCAAGTCCAACTCTAAACCAATCTTTTGAATCAAATCAATGTCTCACTTGTTGATTAGAAAGATTACAAAATTGCATATATGATTATAGAGATATTCAAACTTGTGTGTTGGTGTAAAAAAAATTTATGAAATTATAAAATTACCCTTATTATGAAGGACGAATAGTTCCTTGCCAAGGAGGGCCAAAACCAAGACATTGCAAAGGAGTTCAGCTCGCGATTGATGAACAAAGCATCACCAAGAATATGTGGCTCACAAAGGACATGTGGCTCATGATATAAGGTAGTTCACGATTGATCATACTTCACATGAGATAACGACATCACGAAGAGCTCTCTTTACAATACATGAACATTGCATCGTGAGAAAACAGTGCCAGAATCACAAAATTGCTATTCAAGTGTCACAAATCTTGAAGAGTCACGAAGACAGTGGTTTTATTCTCTAAAAATACCCAAAACATAATAAAAAGAGTTCCACTCACATAGGACTCACCAATCCAAACAGATCTTGAAATATTTGGAATACACATGCCAAACAAGAAACCTACTTCACATAGAGCTCTATCATATCTACAAAATCCAACATATCAAGGGATGAGATAGAGTTAAAGTTGGATTCTTACACGGTTTAGAAGTTGTACAAGCATATAATTAAATTCTTATCTTCAACAACCAATTGAGCATCACCACATCATCAAGTCTCCTACACATACATGAAATATCTCAGAGATGCTCAATTCAGTTTCATGAAATGTGTGCCAACAAGATTTTTATATATTTTTCAATATTTTAAGTAATTGAGATAACATCTTATGTTGATTGGACTAATATTGGCTTCATACTTTGCATCTAGATGTCTTGAACTATATACATTGTCCACACACACACACACACACACACACAAAAAAAACTAAAATTATGGATTCTCATGGAATGGAGTCTCAATTGCAAGGGCCCTGAGCTAATCATAAATGAATCTCTTGCTAAGATTATCTGACTTGGGGAGATTTTAGGAAAATTTATCTACTAGTATCTTGAGTTCCACCTATTACATGAAATGTTATGCTGAGTTTCCTTCAATCATATACTCCTTGACTCTTATGAATATGTCCACCTAAAAGACTCTTGCTAATAAAAAATTAGTTAATTTTCATTTTATAAAAAGAAGTAAAAACTAAAAAACAAATCCATCAACGCCTTTATTTGTTGAATCTACTGACTGGTTTATCAATAAGCATAACTTCGATGACATGGTCTAATCACTGTGAGTCTCATATCCACAGTTGCCTTTTCATGCTAACTGTGAGTGACAAAATGGCAATGTGGACCAATTAATCAGTGCAACCCCACATAATAGCATTAAACATGGTAATCCAGTTGGAAATTTATATATTTTTATGGTACATAAGCAATTAAAAAAAAAGGAACAATGAAATCAAGACCCACAATATTACTAATGAAGAGATACCGATTTCATGTCCATGATGTTCAAGAGAGGTTATATGGCTTGGAGAAGGCCAAGCATCTCACCAATAACCAACGTTGATGATGCTGATGGAATGTACCTCTTTTCATGATTAGTTTTGAATATTTTTGACTTTTTAAACAGTTTTTGATTCCAACTTGCACATTGCTTTATCAGAATCTGAAACATAGATAATCATAGAACTCGTAGATATTTATTTCTTCAACTGATTAAATTAATCAGGCTGCTACATGTACAAAAAAAAAAAAAAATGTAAATTGAAAAATAAAAATTTTAGGAGACCTCAATTTAATCCATTGGTTCAGTTCATGTAGTACTTTAGCCCCACTGAAAATAAACACATAAATAAATAAGAAGCAGAAGAAGAAGAGAAAGGTATTGTGCATACCACATTCTGGAATCAACTCTTTCATTTCTTTGTTTGTATCTAACCCTTTTTTCTAGGTTTTCACTATCTTGTTCTTCAATGTTCAGTTGTGCAACAGCTTCTTCCTTTGCAACGAAAGAAGTTGTGAGGTTGACAAGTGGAAATATTTTCATCCTTAACACTTGATTAAACACAACAATAAAACTCCAAATAGTAGCTCCACTGGACCTATTATTTATGAGTGAAAATGAAACCATGTAATGTATAAGACACTTTCAAAAACATTAGATCTTAATTATTAGTAATTTCTCAAGATCATCCATGAAAGAACATATTGTGTCAACTGGGGGATAACAGTCACCATATATTGGACAGCAATCAATAATGGTGAAATAGCATATGAAGAACATATCAGTTTCAAATAATTTTACTAGAAATCAAACAATCAAATTTCAAAAACAAGGAAAAAAAAGTCACACACAATTAAGACTAACTACATGGAGTTTTTGCTTCTATCTAAGGTAGATCCTTATGTATAGTTAACATGAACAAGTTCAAATTAGGAAACAAGATCCAAGATCTTGCAGAAGCAAAATGCAAGCCAAGAAAAATACCTCAATCAAGCATGTGGGTTAGCATAGATGCTGACATTAAAGCAACATGGCTCAAGTAAGTATGAAAGACAATTCCAAGCATTGTGACATGAAGACCTGTGCTATCAACTAATAATTGTGGGCTAGGGATTTCATTCGACTCTTCTAACAAAGGTATGTGCATGGAAGCCAAATGGTAGAGGAGTCAAAAGTATAAGGTGCAATTTGTGGGTAATAACTATCTTAACCAAAATCAACATGACCACAATAGGAAAGATGGACCACCAGCTGGCACAAAGAGTTATGTTTACATTGCCACATCCTGATATAGATGTGCATTCTCTATATACTTAACCTAGACATTTTTTTTTTTTTTGGTAATTTGATAAGTGATGTGGAACCCCAATCTTTTTCGAACTCAGGGCACAACAAATGAATCTAAACATTTATGTAGGACTTCCATAGTTGTTCTCAGTGAATGGAACAAATTGTGAGGTATGCAGGAGAGTTATATCCTCAAAGGGCTTTGCGTATTCTTGGCAACCATATTTCTGTATGAATAAAAAAACGGGAGGTTATATAGTCCATATTGTTACTCCTTTTTCCTATGGGTATTTGGTTGGTATCTTTACATTATTTCACAATGAAGATGTTCAAATGTATTAATACAAACAAGGGTATGAGTTTTCAAAAAGTGCAAGACGTAAAGAGGGGCAACCTCAACTTATAGCTTCCTTCTAGACAGAGAACCATGGATTACATAGTCAAACAGACTTCTCAACCTACCTTGGTCTATTGTCTAGTGAGACGAATAGATCAGGCATCAAATAATGCAGTAGCAAATGTAAGTTGGTGTAAAAGAAACTGGAAATTTGCCATCTGAAAAATAACAAGTTTTCCTACTGTGAACAAGTAGTTGTTTCAAGAAACTTTCAAATAAAAAAAAAGTTGTAACCTCATATGAATAAAGAGAGAAAATGAGGACAAACCTAATTGGCCAATGAATGTTGTGTCAATTAAGAAGGAATGGGGTCAGTTGTTAAGGCGAGTGCCATAGGAACTGCGATCCTTAGTATCTCCAAGCCAAGTTCATCTGCCTTAAAAACATGCCTGCCATGAAATTGTGAAACCTGCATCAGCTCTTGAAAAACTTTTTGTTTGTTTCTCTTTAAGTTACAAAACCCAACTCATAGAGTCCGAATTCACCATGAAACCAGTGAACAAAACCCAAAGAGAGAATGTGGTAGGAATAAATTTTCAGCCTACTTTTTCTGAAATGAGAACTAATCTATTTTCCAAGGCAGATGCCATTTTAACCGCAGAAAATCATTGATGTCAGTTAAGTCCCTACTAAGTATTTGAATATCTCAAACATTTAACATATCAAAATGGTGCCTTGCATCCTTGAAGATAACAAAAAGGGATAACTTTCTACTCTTTCCAAACGGAGAGGCATCTGCATTTTTATCCTTGTCCATAAGTTGAAATGGAAAATCACTTCCTCTATGTGAAAATTATACCTTAACTATACCAATATTCCGAATGGAGCTTCACAATTCAAGCTCCACACCCTGCAAGAGTTCACCACTATTTGGTTACAACCGATTTATCAAAATCACATATTTTTAGGTTTTACAGTAACATAATGTCTTTTTGTTTTTTTTTTTTTTTTTTTTTTTTTTTTTTTTAACATAACAAAGTATGTTGATAAATTTCATTCATTTGGATGACTTTAAGCTAGGTTACTTTCAAATGTGAGGAGCTCCTTAGGAGTGGGGAAGGTGAATTATCATGGGGTAGTTGGGATTTTATGGGAGCCAAGTATGGTTAGATGTTGAGAGAAGCAACTACAACATTCAGAGATGGTTTCAGTGATCTTTAATGTCTATGGACCTTTGAAGAAGTGCAGTTTTCTGAAGTTCTACATTAAAGATAGAATCTAGGAAATTAAAGGGTCAATTATCATATGGTTTAGGAGTGTGGAAAGGGGAAATTGGTAGATTAGAAAAAGTTAGTTTCCAGCTATTGTTTTTCTGGAAGTTTATGTTTAGAAAAAGGCCATCATAGGTAGGTTAAGGCGGTGAAATAAAAAAAAATTAAAAAGAAAAGAACAGAAAACAAACGACAAAACTAAGGAAAAAAAGTCCAAAAAGAACAATTTGCAACCCCATAAATGTTAAACCAAGCCGCTTCCACAAAGTCTTGTCTTACTGAAACCCAATCAAGAAGACAATAGTAAACCAAAGATATCAGACCTAAACTTGAGTGGTTATCATTAAAACACTCTTCCATTTATGGAAATTTTATGCAACTTGTTTCAGTTTTTGGTTCAGGTCACTTGATTTTCCATGAAGTGCATGGATGAGTGTGTCAAGTTCAGCTTGGTTTCTCACCCAAAGGTTTTTCAGTTTGAAAAGTGGGGTTCATTAGTAGTCAAATTTCCCAAGAGAGATGCTAAGTGCAGTTGGAGTTTCTATGCATAAGACATGAGACCAGCCAACTTTTTATTGTTGTTGTAAACAAGTGTAAATTTAGATTAATAAGAATGAGTTTTACCTAAGGCATCTACATCAAAGTTTAGGTCATTCCCAAGCCCTAGAAGGGGGGGGGGGGAGACCAACTCTCAAAAGATTTGGTGTTTGGCCAAATAGTCAGCCACAACATTTGCACACCTCCTCACATAACAACACCTAAAAACAGTAAAAGTTTGAGCAATATTATGGCACTCTTGCACAAGACTACTAATGATCCAAGGAATCACTTCAAGAGGATTCAAGAGGGAGATGACTTCAAGAGAGTCTACCTCCAATGTCAAGCAAGTAAGCCCCAAATCCTAGGCTGTAGAAAGAGCCATCCTATCTGTGAAGCATTCAGCCATCAAGGAAGAGACACCGAAACATTGATCTAATTTAGCATGCACAAAAGATCCCCTTCAATCATGAACAACTACCCAACACCACCACAAAACAAATCCACACAAAATGATCCATCAAAATTAATCTTCAAAAAGTCCAAGTCTGGGGGCTTCCAAGTCGAATAATATTTTCACACATTCGGTTCCCAAAAAGAGCCAAACCTAATGGTATTTTTATTCAACATCTTGAAAGCAGCAAAGGAAGAGTTAAGCATATTGAATTCTAATTTATTGAACACGTCCTTATTTCTAGATTTTCAAATGTTCCACGCAAAAATAGCTATAGTACTCAAAATATTTGAACGATCATGCTTTGACAAAGATGTTAAATCTCACCAAAATTTAAACCATTCGGCAAAAGAATTAAAAGTAGTAGTAGAAGTTTTTAAATAAAGGGGCTATGCAAACCAATCCAGGGCAACCCTGTTGCATTTAACCAAGCAATGTATGGTGGTCTCTTTGCATAATGGGTAGAGATCCATCATAGAGATTTTCCTAATCAATAAATTTTTCTTAATTGGGAGAGCTTCTTTACATGCATGCCATATAAAATGTTTAACTTTTGGAGGGATATTTAGTGACCAAATTAGGTTCCAAGGAAACGAAGGAGGAAACTCACAGATGTAAGAAACCAGCCAACTTAGTTTTCCCTACTTAGGTTGAACACAAACAAACTAAGATGACCCTTATGAACATCTCTTAAACAAATGAAGGTAGACCATTCTCTTGCTCACCTCTAATCTAGTAACTAACAAAATTTTCCATATTAGAAGAGAAAATGTTCCAAAAGAATTCTAGACTTTCCATAACCTCCAAACCTCTTCCTCGTCCTCTGAAGCCAAATATCAAACATCTAGGAAACACTCATTTCACTCTGACAAGAACACTTCCTGGTACAAAAGGATGGTTTATAAAATGTATGGTTGTAGACTTATCCAATTGAAACCCATATAAATGCAAGCGTACCAGGTGGAACCACTAGATGTTTAGTGCTCTAGCCTACATCCATGGATTTAGGTAATATTACCAAACCACATAAATTCTTATCTACTGTGTCATTGATCCTTTCTCGTTTGTTTTTTTCTTGTTTCATTCCATATTGTCATTAACCTGAATTTGATCCATTAGTCATATATAACAACGTCTCATACCCCCCCCCAAAAAAAAAAAAAAAAAAAACCTGCCCAAATTTTTTTTAGTATATTGTGCACTACAATAAAGGATCTAGAGTGCATACTTTAGATGGATTTTTGTTTTTGGTAAACAAAACAAATTACAATAGGCTAGCAGAAGATGACTCCCCTTTAAGAGTCCAATAAGTCTCACCCATACAAACATTGACATGAAAAAGAGTCTTTTGAGCTAACTAATGAGCCCTACCATTAACTACCCTACTAATAGACTACAATTCTATATTTTGACAAGCCATCATTCAGGCCTTGTATTCCACAAAAAGGTGTCGGAGGTACCACGGGCAAGAAATAAAAGATCCCTTGAGGATCAAGACAGCTTGGGAAGCATCTAATTCCAGTATAGTGAGCAGCTTGAAGATGTTCTACTAGTGAGGACGTTAGGTGCCCACTTCTTCTAGGGGAAGATCGCTAACCCCTTTTTGTGTGAGGGTTAGGCTTTGCTTGGAGTCGCCACCAACTCGGGAGACCCAAAGGTCTAGGGCTTTAACTCCTAGTACTGGTTTATGTTCCTAAGATTGAGGGTAAGTTGTTTGGTTGCATTTGGGGAAGGTGTTAGACACCCCAAATACCCGCCTTTTTAGGGCGGCATCTCCCATTCATACAAGTTTCAGTTTATGTCAATGCTCATGCTTTGTGAATCCTGAGTTGTGTGTTTATTGGATTTTTCTTAGGCTTAACGCCTGATTTTACCTCCAATGCCTGATTTTTAAATGCCTAAATTTAATTCAGGGTGAAATTCAGGCATTGACTTATGAAAAATCTAGAAACTATCATTTATGTTGTCCTACTCTAATTGTAGGAGACCCCTCATTGGTTAGGCCTTTAGAGGGATGGTGGACCCCTCTAAATTGTTCATTGGTTAGTTCTTTAAGGTTAAGTTTTAACCTTAATAGAAAGGAGGGAAAAAGAGAGAAGTTATTTTTTTGTCTTTCAAGCTTAACTCCTTTTTTCATCTCAATGTCTGACATTTAATTTAGGGTGAAATTCAGGCATTGGGAGTTGATCAAATCAGCATCTTCATGTGGTCTTTTGGGATGGTTTAGTGGGTTCCAGTGTTGTGGGACCCCTGGTTTGGGTTTGGGTAAGTTTTTCAAGGTTACATTATGCAACCCTAAGGGTCATGGCTTTTTCCTATGTGGATATATGATCTCCCAAAGTAGGCCACTTGGTCATCTATCACAGGACTAACACCTATTTTTTAGTCTAACGCCTGAATGTTCAATGCTTGAATTTAATTTAAGGGAAATTTAGGAGTTCGGTGCTAGAATTAGCAACCAACCTTGGTTTTTGGGCTACAAAGGTGGGGCCTAGAGGGGTATGGTTTCTCTTGGGTCTTTACACTCTACCTAGGGTGCCTACATACTTAACCAATTTTAGAAAATGTGATTTTTAACCCAGGCTTAATGCCTGAAATTCACTCCAATGCTTGAATTTTCATTCAATGCCTGAAATTAAATTCAGGCATTGGGATAGAAATGAGGGCCCATAGAGG
>JAOXJP010226098.1:0-11549 GCA_025762735.1 Platanus orientalis | reverse complement strand
GACTACGATTATGTAGCTTCCTTTTGGTTTGTTTGTTATTTTCTTGTTTGTTTCCGTCTCTGCCGTGGTCCCGTAAGTTCAATCATCTTGTGAACTTGTAGCTTGGCATTTGTTGTGTTCTCTTCTTTTGCTTCTTTCTCTGTTATTAATAAAGTTCATTTTTACCTCTCAAAAAGAAAAAAAAGAAAAAAAAAGAGGGAGTAGTTAAGATTGATGACAAAGAGTTACCTCAGAGCAACCATTTTTGTTTTCTGGTTACTCATCCATAAGAAGAGGAATATTACAATTATGTTGCACATTGAAGTTAAGTGGTGTGGATGAAGTGAAGAGATGCTTTTGGAGTGTCATGCAACTGCTGAATACCATTAAAATTGAAAGGAAAAAAGATGACTATTAGACCAGCCATACTTTACGCATCTGAACGCTGGAAATCAAGAAACATCACATATATAGAATGAGTATAGCTGATATGAGGATGTTCTGATGAATGAGTGGCAAGACTAAACAAGAATTTTAAAAGAAGAATGTATACACAATAACTTAAGGGTAACACCAATAGATGATAAGACGAAGGAAAATTGACTAAGATGGTTCAATCATGTGCAACAGAGACCCATGCCCGTACCAGCTAGTAGGAAGAAAAGATCTGAGGGCTTATGATGATATGGCTCCAGATAGACTGATAGAGTGGAAACGCATAACAGGATTCATGCAGCTGACCCAAGTAGTTAGATTAAGTCTTTGTTGAGTAATAGAATCATTGAACTTCTTCTAAAGTCAGCTTATGCATGTCACATGGTACTCGAACTAAAGTTCCTATACAAAATTAGCATTTTTAGAGTTAATTTTCTTTCCCACATGGCCTATGCTAGTTTTACAATTTCCACACTGAGTTTTCACATAAACAGCATAACAGAATCAATAAAAATCACCTCTTTAAAGAATACCCAACTCGTTTATTTAAACGAACTCAACTTTTCAACAACATTCAAAATAAAAATAAAAAATATCTAAGAAAAACGCAATCCCTCTTGTCTTCTTTCAATCGAACTTCGCAAACAGCGAAAACCCATCTACCAAAACTTTGTTACAGAAAAGCCCCTTGAATCAAAGAACATAAAAGCATCAAAAACTCACAAAAAGCAAAACCTAGATCAAAAACACGAGCCAAAAAACAAAACAAAAAAAGTACCTGAGAATCACTCATCTTTCCTGGAGAAACGAATATGCGAACAAAAACCCCTCGAACCGAACCTGGTCTTTTTCCGATCAAACACGGAAAAAAGCCGTATTGGAGAGAAATTACAAACTATGGTTTGTAACCTAGTCCCGACCAGAGAAGAACAGAGCGAAACGTCGATACGAGACATGAAATGAGAAGACAAAGAAGAAGAATAAAAAACAACGCATCTATTTAAGGGATCCTCCCTTTCGCCCTGAAGCAGCTTAGCAGGGTAGCTTCTGCTCGACAGGAGCATCGACTGAATTATAAGAACGGAAGATAGATGGAGCGATAATGAGAGGAAAAACAACACCCCTTGCTTCTAACTATTTAGGGCAAGTAGTTGATTTCCTAATAATATAAATAAATCCATTCCCTCTGCTTCCCTCTCCGTGCTATTCCTAAAAACTCAACGAAGAAAATGCTCTGTGACCAAAAAGTGTATTAAAACCAAGAAACCCTTTTTAGGGCTAATTACAAATCCTCATGGTCTCCTGACTTTCCTATGTTTTTTTTTTTTTTTTTTGCCATTGAACCGGTTCAGGTCCAATCATCGGGGTTTAACCGTAAAAAGTGGGATTGGAATTTGGAAAGATATATTTTCTGATTTATTCATATTAATTTGTTAAAAATATAAAAATTGATTGGTTTTATTAGAACCGGGTTTATAAAAAACTCAGCAATTTTCTTTGATTTTGACTTAGTTTTGCTGGTTATATATGGATTTTTGGCATATTACGGTTTTAAGCTTTTATAGAACTGTTAAAGGTGTCAATTTTGATCAAATCGGGTTAGACCGTCTACTTTGGTCCACTTTCAAAACAATGCTCACAAATAATTTATGTGAGTGAAATTATCATTGTGCCCATTTATTTAAATAGTATGTGTAAAGAATGGCAAATTCTCTGCTAACACATGCCATTAACTTAGCAGCTTCTACTCTTTTTAAGGATACTTCCATGAATCTCACGCAACGAGGGCTCTAAAAGGCTTTCGCACTTTCGTGTACCACGTAAGCTACGTCACATTATGTGGCCAGCTTGTAGAATGGCATTGTTGTTTAAACAGCTCTCTAAGTGCGGTTGCATTCGGTTTGTTCTCTGTTCTCATGAGAAAATCCTATGCACCCCCTCTCACAGGGGTGTGTAGCGCCATTCAAAGTTTTTGGGGCCCACACTCCCCTGTGAGAGGGGGCACCTGGTCCGGTGCATAAGATCAGGCCCCTTTGTTCTCTATGTAAGTGGGAAAATTGAAGGGAGTTGCTAGTCACAACCTCAAATTTTTTAAACTCCCCTCATGCTTAGTCGTTGCTGATTTCACCTTAAAAAATTTTGAACTTACCTCGTCCCTTTCCCATCATACCCTTTATCCCACGCCTCAGTTAAAAACGAAGTAAAACTCCCACACCTCCCATCCCTCATCTCCAACCCCACAATTCTCCCTCTCCAACGAACAGACCTGCCGCCGAGTAAAGCTCTCCCTCTCCCTCATTCGCCGTTGAACATCGTCCCTCTCCAGCATGCTCACTCTCCCTTCAATTCTCTGACTTCCTCTCCCTCTCCCTCACCTTTTCTCTCTTCCTTCATATACATTTCAAGTCTTAGCCCTCTTCTTCATGTTCCCTCCCAATCTCCCCCTCACCTTGCCTCTCAATCTCTCAATATGGCTCGTACACGAGGTGGACGACCTCATACGCATGGTGGACGATCATTTGCCAGCAGAAGAGGTGAGTTTTTCATTTTCTTTTTTTGTTTTTTGTTTTTTTTTTTCTGTGTGTGCTCGGACTGTGGGTGCCGAGTGGGAGGGCACCACTTAGCTAGCCCAACCGAGCAGGGCAACCCTCGCACGGCCAGGCCAACCAAGCGCCTTATCCCCTCACTCGACACCCATAGTCCGAGCACCCAAAAAAAACATTAATAATAAAAAACCAAAACAAAACAGTATAAAAATTAAAAATAATAATAATAATAAAGGTTTTTGAAGAAAAAAAAACATACACTTTGACTAGGGTGTCAGCAGATCAAATACAAATCAGATATAGGCATACCGTATTTGAATTTGTATATTTAATCGAATATCGAATGACATTTGTGCCTGATATAGATGCAGGAGACGAGAATTTTGTTCTGACTGCATCTACCCGTCAGCGTCAGGCTATAGAGGGTAGGCCCATCTAGGCATGAGGCATTTACCAGTCGTGCGCACACAAAGCTTACATCTACCAATCGCTTATACACAGAGGCTATACTAAATGACCATATTGTAGGAGAGGTGTCGGATGTTGCTAAGGATGATATAGAGGCGTTTGTCCCTAGAACGCCTGCTGACCCGAGACTTCTTACCAGCTATTCCACACATGTTGTTGCACTTATATGGCAGCATCAAGTAATATTATTAAGATTAAAATTTTATACTTATTAATAATATTTGGCATACTTATAGTATTTGTTTCAATTGCAGGAGCAGTCATTATTGAAGTTGGTCAGCCATAGATTGAAGTTGGTTGAATGGAAGTACCAGCAGCCAGATGTGCATGATAGTTTATGGAGGGGATACATTGAGCGGTCTAGACTACTTCCACTGGTTCACAATACGTACCAGACTGTGAACAGCATCGTTATCACTACATTTGTTGAGTGATGGTACCTCGAGATGAACACGTTTCATATGACGTTCGGGGAGATAACCATCACGCTGGATGATGTCAGCGCCCTACTTGCTATTCTCATGGTTGGGAGGACCGTCTGTCGCAGCCTACCAGATGATGATGTGATTATGTTATCTCGTACAATTCGAGTGACGATGGCAAAGGCCCGCGTTGAGCTGAGATTAGCCCTTAGTTGCTCAGTCAGGTTAGAGTGGCTACGGTCTAGATTCGAGGAGGGTGACTGACGGTAGTGATCTGGAGGTGATCAGATGCTCTACCAATGCATATCTGCTCTATGTGCTCGAGTGCACCCTGTTTACTAATAAAACAGGGGCTCGAGTGCCAATTGATTACCTCCACTGCTTAGAAGATCTAGAGAGCATACATATTTATGTGTGGAGAGCTGCTGCATTGGCATATTTATATCAATAGTTTGGGTTTGCCAATAGATCATGTGTAAAACAGATCGTTGGATATCTTACATTGTTAGAGGGGTGGGTCTATGAGCACTTTTTCAGCATTGCTCCACTCCGAAACATTAAATATCGGTCACAAGACCCACTCATCTAGCATTTTAGGCCATGCAGGGAGACGGGTGGTCTTACGAAAAATGTAATGGCACTTTGGGAGACCATCAATGCATGGGGCTCCGACGACGTATGTGTTTATTTTTATATTGTATAGGTCAATACTTTTTTATGTATTTGTCTTTTATTTGTCTGACGTATACTTTTTATGTACTTGTATTGTATTTGTCTGACGTATATGTTTACTTGTGTAGGTTACATGGTTACTGTATAATGATTATAGGCAATATCACCCATTGCCTAATATTGTATTCTATCATGACATGCTTAAATGCCTTAAAATCGTGGAGCCCTATCATCCGATGTGGGTTCTGAGGCAGTTTGAGTGACAACAGATTATACCATGTGCCCCATTGTCCTCGGAACAGCGAGTATGGGGTTCATCTACAACAACATACCGACCCAGTTTATCATTTTTATGAGGAGGTATGGGCGGTATGGTAGAGTCATGTACTCTCAGTCGTGCATCAATCCTTGCATTCACGTTTTTCTAATGATTGTGCACCCGACTATATGGACTGGTATGCACGCATATCACATCAATACGTGTAAAACTCAGACAATAGATCAGTTGGAGAACCACAGCCTGTGGAGATGTGCTATGAGCGGTCATTGACGGCAGAGGGGGTAGATCATTTCAACATTCGTATTTCTCTCATTTTAGTTATTTTTTTTCATTACAACTTATACTATATTTATCTGTGCTTATTTCAATATGTTGAGCTAGTCGGGTCAGTACTGAGACCAGTCATGGAGGGTCATCTTGCAACGATCTAGCACACTAGTAGGATGGCTGCGTTTAGGCGGGTCTGGGATATCATGACCTGTCGTGATGAGCCCGCGACGGCTCCGACGACATACACACGGAAGAGGCCGATCAGAGAGACCACAGGGATATAGTTTTTTAGTTGACGAGTTGTATTTTGTACTTTAAGGGGTTGAGGCTCCTCATACATTGTATTATTTTGTTTAGATTTATATAATCTACAGTTTTGTTTGTTGGCATTCCTTATTTACTTGTTATTATGATTATATTTGTATACTTTAAAATCACGTACTAAAAGATCTCATTTGCTCAATGAATAAAATAAAATAAATGATAGGTAAAAAGGGGGTCATCCCTATCGATTAGATATAGAAATTGTTAATACAAAATTACACAATCAATACACTCTGGAAGTGTCAATCATCATTCAAATCAACCATCTCCTAAGTCACTACATCCTCACTAATAACATGTCGGAATTCCTGAATTCTTGATTCGTACGAATGTAGTGCCCATCCCGACGCATTATCCATTCGGTATCTATATCAAAGTGTCGTGATGAGTGGGATAGGATGACTCGACATGAGGAAGACCTCCATGCATAACAAACAATGAAGTTAAACACTGCTAAAAATGATTGACTATAATAGCACCCTACGCATTAACATTTACCTGTACAAACTGGTTCCCGTTTACGAAGCCTATGGTAACCTCCTTCCTGGTGGCAACCGGTAACTGGTCAGATCGGAGTGGCAAGAATGTCAGACACTACCGCGCACTCAAAAGGTACACTACAACATTGTAATAACTGATTATTAGGTGGCCACATTCTAGGAAGGTCATCCCATACTCGTATGTGGGACATTCCCTAAGGTACTCAATCGAATACCTTAGCTTATGCACTGCTTTAACCCCATTAAAAATAGGCTCATAATAGTGTCTATAATTGTCCCGTTCCCGTGACAAGTCCACTTGGACTTGTGCCCAACTATCCTCTCTCATGCCCAACAACCCAACAATTGCCCTGAACCAGCAATTTTCGTCGACTACTACATCTGTAATATACTGAATAATTGACATATACCAGCTGAAAAGTGCATAATGTAAGCATCATAGGACAATGATCGAATTGACAACATATGAATGACTTGTGATAGAAAGGATAATGCATGGTCAACAATGGCATGACAAATCATAAGAATTAATATGTAATATTTTATATATAAACTATTATCTTTTCCTTCGCTCCTCTCTGTCGAGTTGGTCTGATTGACTGTAAAGGGTCGACATCCACTAGACTGGTGCCCGTCAAAGAGTAGCTATCCTGTATTGATAGTACTCTCTCAAATGCAGAAAGCTTACGTCGGGTAGATTTATCCATCTTCCCATGTCGCCTACCTAGCATTGTTGATTTCATCACAGGTTTTTTTACGTGTGTACACTCTGGATTTATCAATGCCTTTAATTTCCTAAGCAATTGGGCCTTGCTTGATTGACCAGCTTTACATAGACCTGTTAAAACAAATCCAATTCCACGCTAGGAATATCATCTTGGTTTGCATTGTTCTGGTTCAACCTAGGAAGTATATCAAGCTTGTGCCAAAAAGGATGCACAGAATCAAGTGGGATTGGATGCCTCTGCCTACTATGATCAGTAATTTCGTGGGTGCATGGTAGGCTGTGGGTGCATCTTAGCTGACACCCCATGCAGAGGGGTCAATCCCAATAAAAGAAGCCCATTTTATCTCATCACATAGCTTCTTAAGTGCAGTGATGGAGACGTTCCCATGAAACTCTTTAAACTCGGACGACCAGAAACTGTGTTAGATGACCATCTTTGATTTCTCGAACGATGTATTGATTTCTATATGCTGCAATAAGAGCATATTGTGTACGTTCGACCGAGATAACGCAAAATTGCCCTGAGTAGATCTCAATTACCTCTTCAACTTGGCATGAGCACTCTCAACCTTGCAAGCAATATAAAGAACAACTAGTTAAAGTAACAATCAATGAGGGACAATTGTAAGTGGAATAAAAAAACAAAAAACAAAAGACAAAGCAGACCTATTCATCGTTGTGGCCCCCAGATGCATAACTTGGTCTGTCTAGGCTGCAACAAACCTATCCCTATAGGTATCGAACCAACTACTTTTCACGTAGTGAAGTGCATCTGGATACCCACTAAACTATATCTCCAATAATGCTATGTGGTTATGGTATTCTTCTGTTGGTGACACTACCACCAGATTCCAATAGGTCATGAACAAATCCCACACCTCTTTTGTCAAAAAAACTTCTTACACTTTGTAAGTATATTTTTATTGATATGCCACCTACATAATAGATGTATGGCAGTGGAAAACACTCTTGAGGTAGCATTCATCAGGGCCAACTCTCTATCTGTCACAATGACGTTAAGCAAGATACTATCATCCATACTACTGTGCAAGACATCTAAGGCCCAATCAAAGTTGTTCTCCCTCTCATGTTGTAGATATACAAATGCCACAGAGAAGGTCATGTCAGTAGATGTCAACCTAATGATTTCTAGGAAGGACATACGATATTTGTGGGTTTTATACGTGCAATCCATGAGCAACACATATGGGAACACGTAATAAATCCTAACTAGTTGGATTTGCCCAAAATAAGTCGGTGACAGTCTCATTATCCTCATTAGTACGGTGCCACTCGATGTGTTGATGCTCAGTCAACAGTGCCAATAATTGCTGCATTTGGGATCTCCCACCCTTTTCTTCTAGCCTGTATTTGTACCGTGCATTGTAGACTGATTTTATTGTAGTTATATTAAGGGGATCTCTTTGCTTCATAGTGACCAAAATGTCTTTTGGTCGCATGTTACTCTTGGTCATGTCTTTTAATAATGAGTACCCGTCTTCGGATAATCTACCAACAAAGGAGTGACCCTCTAAATGATCGGCAGCCGAGTGATTATGCACGCCGCATACAACTTCCAACATCCAGTCATCATCGATGGACAACTTCTTACCTTTCAAACGGAATAGACATTCACATTTTTTGGTACCCGCCCCCTAATCTCTGCACCCACACATACGTTTTTAGATTTATTGTCTACTTGTCTCACATCCTAAAGTCAAACTTGGTTTTCTTCTCACACCATCACCTAAATCTGATTTCAATATGTTAATCACAAATCCATTCATCTTTCTAACATCTGTTACCCACTTGATTAAGGCCGCCCGACTTCTAAATATCTGCACAAGAAAGGGATAATACAACACTTAATTGATCGAATAATATTAACCTATAGAATAGAGTGACTTTAAGCATGTATTACAGACTGATTTTTACCTGGTATGTGATAAACAGAAGTGTAATCAACAATAATTTCTTTCGAAACTGGGTTACAATGAATCGAAACATTGCCTTACAATCATACAATTAATATTTAAGATATAATTAATAATATTAAAAAAAATTCAAACTTTTTTTTTCTTTCGAAGTGGTGTTATGAGAGAACAGTCAGAACAGAGAGGGGGTGTTCGGCTCAGCCAACCGAACACCCTAAGGGATGCTCGGTTGGAGAAACCAAACACCCTTAAAATATTAATATTTGGTTTCTCTAACCGAGCACCTCTTAGGGTGTTCGGTTGGCCCAGCCGAACACCCCTTCTCAGTTCTGACTGTTCTCTTAGAACACCACTAGGAAGAAAAAATTAAAAAAAAAAAAAACAAAAAATGTACCTAGTCTTCTTCTTGCTCCCAATCACTTCCAGGATACTCTATGGCTTAGATTTCTGCTTCTAATGTTAATAGTTTGTATACCAAAAACAAAGAGAGGAGGAGAAAGCCAAGAAAAATGGATATGAGCGTAGAAGAAATGAGGAGGAATAAGGGAGGAAGAAGGGAAGATATTGGATTTTGGAGGGAACGAGTGAGATGTGTTTAGAAATTTTATTAGTTAATTTTTTTTTTTTGTTTTTAATATAAGAAAGGGTATAAAAGTCTTTTTATATTAGGGTATTTTGGAAAAAAATAATTGAGTTTAATTGAGGTAAGTTCAAAAAAAATTGGGGTGTAAATAGCAGTTTCCTTAATTTATTCGTGGAATTGGGTCTACCCATGAGTCACCAGATATTCTCAACTCAAATGACTAGGGTTTAGTTTAAATATTAGCTTCAATAGTCCATTAAAAAGATTTTTACTTTTGTGGGATTTGCTCTGTACAGGTCGAGTCCAATCCTCTCCATTAAGTTAAAATATATTAAGGTGAAACTGTCTTCAAAACATGACACTTGTATAAAAAGTTTAAAACTCCAACAAAATTTGAGAGGAAGTTTTAAATTTTTGTGTGTCGTGTTGTACACATTAATTTAGTTTAACTTACTGTAAAGGATCCTGACTCACCTACTATTAGTTTGTTTCATCCGTGGGGAATCCTGTGGGTGGTGGAAAATCCTTGATAGGTTAGCTGCAAATCAAGTCAACCTATCGCTAAGAGATTCTGCATAATTGGCATCAAATTAAACAAAAATATTCCTTTGTCAAGATGGGTGGCACAACCTAATTGGCACGACATGTATGTGACACGATGGAATAGACTGATTTATAACCAAAGATCATTGGCATAGAATCATTAATTTGGAGGATCGATAGAATAAACCAAGGTTTGATGGAATTGACCAAGATTCAAAAGCAAGGATTGCAGTTTGCCGATCTTGCATAGAATAATTTGATCACTGTTAGAAAATATACTAATTCACTACTTCTTAACAAGAAAAATCTTCTGCGCCGGGAGTAGGGTGCAGTCTCACAGGAGCTGTGGGCCCCACACACAAAACTGCATGGGCCCACAACACCTGTGAGAAGATGACGACGCACTCTACTCCCGGTGATGAGGATCATGCCCCATGAAACCCACCCATCATTCCACACATATCGTCCATTCGTGTCCAAGACACCTAATCCTGGACAGTCGTCATTATTGTTGTTGTTGTTGTTGTTGTTGTTAACGTGTAATGTTACGCAATTTTATTGTTTTATTGACGATCTAACCATGGCATCATCTCCTATCCCATGGGAATTCGAGAAAACTAATAAGTTAGAAAACAATTGCTTTGCGTAGGAGTGCAAGCCAAGAATGTCAAACACACACCCATTTCCTGAAATTAATTATACAAAAATATCATCATCATAGATGACAAGCATTCATTGTCAACCATGGCCTGCCCTTCTCACTTGATTCTCATTTTTTTTATTGGTGTGATTACTTGATTCTCAAGTTGAAACATGGATAGATTTTTTTAAGAGGTTAGAACTATTTACATTTAATAAGTGGCTGCTCTTGGGTAAGTGAGAATCCACATTCGAAGGCCCTTTTAACGGATAACGTTCTTGGGAGTCTAAAAGGCAGTTACGGCAAGGGAAAGAGAATAAACTACACCTAAAATAATATGTTTCTCCATGTCCCCACATCACAAGCTGCCACATGATATTTTTTGAGTTAATGTCTTTTTAAATAGGGAGCAATGTTCTTTTGAACACTTTTTATGTTTTTAACCCCATAAACCCTATTTTATGTGTATCTTTTTTTCATTTGATGAAAACTGCTTTCATCGAAATAAATGTTTTGTCCATTCACACTGAATAGAATGAACAGGGTTAGGTGAAATTTCAAAACTCCCACCCATTTTATTCCATATGGTGTGTCTTGGTGTCTGAACAGGACATTTGATCCCTGCTTTTAAACACCTCACTTTTTGTGTGTGGAGACACAGAGAAACATATTGTTTTGAGTGTAGCCGATCCTTTCCCTTATTGAACTAAAAAGGTACTGCACCAAGCAAGGCCAACCAGTCAGACTAACCATGAATCCTAAAAGGACTAAACTTCATGTCTTAAAACTTGATTTCAAATTTTAAATTAAAGATTTCCGAGGAAATACAAAGTTCATAAAAAGTGTTCCAACTTTACTTCTAATGATGTTATTCTTCTTGGTTCATATTTCACTTTCCAGTTTCCCTCCTTTTCCTATCTCTATAAGAGAGCTAGAAAAAGGTTTCAGCTATAGGGTTCTTTGTCAGCTCGTCCTATGGCCCCATATGTCATTTTGTCCACGTTTAAGACTTTAAGTTGGTGGTCCATTTGATAGTTATGGAACATACAAAATAGAACTCAATACAACCAAGAAAATACAGAACGGTCAAAATCTAAATAGGGGTTGGGGGCGGCGTCCCCATCAACTTCACAGCCTTGTACGCCAATTGCCCATCATCTTCTCACCGATTGATGAAAGGGAAAGGCTGTTCTGCCCAGGATATAGTGTCTAAGATGGTATCCAGG
>JAOXJP010226097.1:0-11550 GCA_025762735.1 Platanus orientalis | reverse complement strand
CACTTTGTAGTACACACACACTTAGGCTAATTCTAAGAAGACTAAAATCTATCTAAAATCAATCCCAACAAACTCAAAAAGGGTAGATCCAAATTGGATATCTTATTCAACCCCCTCTAGGATAACCTTATAGGAATTTCACTCTAACTCTCGTACCAACAATAGAGAGAAGACAAAACCCCCACAACAAAATTGTGGAGTCCTCCCATTCTATTGAGGAGGTTTTTGATTAAAGGAAAGTTTATAAAGAAGATGTGCAATCCCTGGTTGATAAGCATCTAGAGGGGCTCAATCTATAATTTGATGTACCTCGAAATCAAACTACCCAACAAATAACTTAGAATGTGGTCAAGAATCTTGATAAATCGCCTTTCAGGCCAAACATCATGAACCAAGCCATTCCCTGGTGATTCTCCATGCCAAAATTACTTAATTATGATGGATTTACTGACCCTGTGGCACACTTGCATCATTATCAACAAATGATGACATTAAAGCAACATAATGATAATTTATTGTGCAGGGTCTTCCCCTCTAACTTATAGAATATAGTCTTGGAGTGGTTCCACAAGTTGCCACTTTCAAGCATCAACAACTACCATCAGCTGTGCATCGCCTTTGTCACTAATTCCATGCATGGGTGTCCTCAGAGAAAAGATATTGATACCATTTTTAATATAAAGAAGGGAAACAAAAAGCCATTAAGAGCCTACACACATAGGTTCCAAGCTGAGATGCTCTATATTGAAATATGCAATGAAAAAACTGTAGCAATTACAAAAGAGGGCTTTCCTACTCTAGCAAACTACATTAATCTGTCACCAAAACTCCCGTAAAGGATATGGCTAACCTCTTAGCTAGAGATGAAAAGTACACAAAGATGGAGACTAAGACCCCAACTCAAGAAACAACGACAATTGATGTCCCACCAAGGCTCCGGTCCATGCTCAACCCTACAAACGACTGACAAAGAACTAGTCCCAACAAAAAAAGGAAGATGGAAAATAAACTTGCTCATGAGTTTATGCCTCTCAATTTGCCTATCTAGACTATATTGCAACATATAAAGCATGAGGCTTATTTAAAGTAGCCTAGACCTATGAAAAGGGATTCAAGCACTAGAAGCTGTCTAAACATTGTGTCTATCATAGGGCCAAAGGAAATAAGACTGAGGAGTATAGGTCTCTCTGCCTTCAAATAAAAGATCTCATCAGGCGAGGGTACCTCAAAGACTATGTTGCCAACAACAACATGCAAATAGTACGTCCCCCACAAGAAGAGAGGCCCTGTCACAAGTAGGTGGCCAATGCTCAACAACAACAAGCCTCAAATCCCATTATCCACACCATTCATGGAGGGCCCCGGACGGGAGAAACTACCAAATCATCCTTGAGGTATCACCAATAGGTAGCGTCGGTACGTCATGTGTTCCACATAAGCCTATGTTGCCAACAATAACATGCAAATAGTACATCCTCCATGAGAAAAGAGGTACCCTCATAGGTAGGTGGCTAATGCTCAACAACAACAAGCCTCAGATCCCATTATCCACACCATTCATGGAGGGCCCCGGACGGGAGATGCTACCAAATCAGCCTTGAGGAGGTATCACAGAAAGGCAACATAGGTACATCGTGTGTTCCACATATCTCAAATAGTCAAGCTGATACTAAAATCATATCTAAAAGAAAAATGACATGGACTGATTACCTTCTTGGATCAAGATCTGGAAGGAGTGCATTGTCCACATGATGATCCCTTTCTTATTTCACCAAAGATCTCTAATGTTGAAGTAAGAACAATGATTGATATTAGCAGCTACTTAGCAGAGATATTCTTCTCTTCAACTTTCTAATAGATGAACCTAACGAAGTTTGACTAGGAACCCTATTCCTCTCCCTTGGTTGATTTCTATGGCCAGCCCACACTAGCCTTGGGAAAAATAAAGCTCCCAATGTCTCTTGGACCCGTTACATTAATGACAAACTTCCTAGTTATCAAAACACCCTCTCCATACAATGTCATTTTAGAGAGAGGATGGATCCACAAGATGAATGTAGTCCCCTCCACATATCACCAATGCTTATAGTTCCCAACACCAAAAGGACTGATGGAGGTTCGAGGAGACCAAGCATTAGATAGCAAGTGCTATACACTAGCGATGAAGATCAAAAAGCAACAGTCAAACCCCTTGGATCAATATCAACTACAACACGGATCCCATAATGCCCATAGCTAATCTTGGGGTCCATAAGCCTCCACAACTTAAGAACTTAAACAAATAATATTAGATTTTGAAAAGCAAGATTGTGTCACCCATATTGAGGGCCACTAACCTGTAGAGTTCAAGGAGCGACTCGCTCATTTTCTAAGGGAATGCAAGGATGTATTCACTTATTCACTAGAAGATATGTTAGGCATAAACCTAGAGGTGATGACCCACAAGCTAAGCGTTGATCCATCATATCCTCCTATTAAACAAAAAAAAAGTCTTGTCCCTAAACGCAATCTCGTTATCAAAGAAGAGGTTGAAAAACGTCTACAAGCTAGGTCCATTCGTGAAGTACGATACCCATAATGATTAACCAATGTGGTTGTTGTCCCTAAAAAAAATGGGAAATAGAGAGTCTACGTGGACTACACAGACCTCAACAAAGCTTGTCCTCAAGATAGATTTCCACTGCCAAAGAATTGACCAACTAATTGATGCTATAGCAAGACATGAATTCCTATCTTTCATGGATGCCTATTCCGGATACAATAAAATCCCCATGCACTGATCAAATCAAGAAAAAACCTCATTTATCACTAAACAATGACTCTACTGCTATCGTGTCATGCCTTTTATCCTAAAAAACATAGGTGCCACTTACCAATGGTTCATCAGCAAGATCTTCAAGAATCATATAAGCAAAAGCATGGAAATCAATGTTAATGATATGTTGGTGAAAATCCAAAGGAGGGAGGATCATATCTCTCACCTAGCATAAGCTTTTCAGCTACTCAGAAAATATTAAATGAAGCTCAACCACTCCAAATACACCTTTGGGGTGTCCTCAAGAAATTTCCTATGATATATGGTCACTTAAAGAGGGACTAAAACTAACCCAACTCAGATTAAGGCATTAGTGGAGATGCAATCCCCAACCAACATCGGAGAAGTTTAGAGACTCACAAGGAGGATAGCTACTTTAAACCAATTCATCTCAAAATCTAGTGATAAACGTAAGCCCTTTTTCAAACTCTTTAAGGAAAAAAAATTGAATGGAACGAATGGTGCAAAGTAGCATTTCAACAATTAAAGCACTATCTCAATACTCCTCCATTATTCTCAAAGCCTCAGCTAAGAGAAGAACTATTTCTCTACATCACAGTCTCTCCAATTACAGCCAACATGGTGCTAATACAAGATGAGGGGAAAAAACCCATTTATTATGTGAGCAAGACTCTCCTTGATGTTGAAACACGATATACTCACTTAGAGAAAGTTGCACTCTCCCTGGTAAGTGCATCTCGGAAATTACGTCTATACTTCCAAGGTCATACAATCACAATTATCACAAGCTTCCCAATTAGAACAATCTTCACAAAGATGGAGCAATCCGGAAGAATCACCAAGTGGGCTGTGGAACTTAGGGAATCTGATATCTGATTTCAACCCCAAATAGTTAAAAAATGATAGATTCTTGATAAGTTCCTTGCAGAGTTTGCACCAGAACCACAAAGTTATCCCATAAAATAAAATGGGCATCCAAAGCCAACATGGAAGTTCTTTGTAGATAAAGCCTCAAACACAAGGGGGAAAGTGCCAAAGTGGTACTTATGACCCCAAAAAGTATGATAATAGAGCAAGCCATAACCTTAGGCTTTGCAGGCTCTAACAATGAAGCAGAATATGAGACCATCCTCGCCAAATTACAATTGGTCCAACATCTTGTGGTAAAGTGTCTAATTATCCACAATGATTCTCAACTTGTATTCAAGAAAACTGAAGAAGAATATGATGCCAAAGACCTAAGAATGGCCTCATAATCATAAAAGGTGCAAGCTAAACTAAAAAGGTTTCACCAAGTAGGAATAAAGCAACTTCTGCAAGTGCTAAATAGCGAAGCAGATGCTCTTGCTAGCCTCACCTCAATATTAGAAAGACAAGAAGAATGTGTCATCCTGATGTTACATCAACCTAAGCCAAGAACCTCACATGGAAAAGAAGTGAGCCATATTGAGCAAGTCAAACCCAATCCCACCTGGATGGATCCCATCATTCAATATCTCCAATGTGGACAAAAACCAAAAGGAAACAAAGAAGCAAGGAAATTGTGACAATGAGCAAAAATGTACGTCCTCATATGAGATCAACTTTACAGAAAGTCCTACATTAGACCTTATCTTAAGTGCTTGGGACCCGAGTAGACCAAGTAGAACCTAAGGCTATTATTGGCCTTACATGTAAAAAGATGTTCAACAATTCGTTAGAAGATGTGACAAATGTCAAAGATATGCACCCATGACTCACCAATGAACACAAGAATTCAAACAATTAACTAGTTTATGGCCCTTCACACAATGGGGGTTAAACATTGTTAGGCCATTGCCCAAGGCCCCAAATCAAATGTAGTATCTTCTAGGAGCGACTAACTACTTCACCAAACTGGGAAGGGACATACCTGATCAAAAAAGAAAGAGACATGGGAGCATACAAGGGACGAGAAACAACTCCCTAGGCCTTGGAATGTAAGACATTTGAGAAAATACTATCAATAAAGTAATATCTCTTTTTCTACTCCACAGATTTGTCTCACATCACAAGAAGGGCATATATCTATCCAAACTGGGGCACAAAACCCTAAAAACTCACTTAAAGTGAGCTAACAAGCTTTAGTATAATTAAAACAAAAGTCTTAGAATGGAATAGCTAGGTACTCTAACCTTAAAAAACAAATATTTTTTATTAGACTAATAGGCTTCAATCTCTTTGAACCAAAAGTCTTAGAATGGAAAAGCTAGACACTCTAACCTTGAAAAGTAAGCCTTTGGGATTAGACTAACATGCTTCACGGTTGAAGAAATAGTTTTAGAATGGAACAACAATGCATTATAACCTTAAGAAGAAAACATTCTTGGGCTAGACTACCAGGATTCAATTTGGTTTAAGCAAAAGCCCTAGAATGGAACAACTAAACAATTTAACCTATCACTACAGGGTTAAAATCGCAAGCTTCAATTTCGTTGAAGCCAAAAAACCCTAATCATAGGAAATCTAACCTGTCACCACAAGGTTAAAATCATAAGCTTCAATTTGGTTGAAGCTAAAGAGCCCTAATTGCTAGGCACTCCAACTTTTCATTGCCAGATCAAAATTACAAGCTTCAATTTGGTTGAATCCAAAAAGCCCTAATCTCTAGGCAACATGCCCCACGAAGTAGTTGGGTCAAAATAATAACTTCAAGTTGATGGAACAATACAACCCTATGATCTGCAGACGAGTGGTGGGCATTACAAGTTTTGATTCATTTACCATGAAGTCACTACAAACATGACAATACAATCATAAAAAAGAAAGAGACAAGTTTGGGAGAAAAAGAAGTTGCTTTCGTTCATTTATCAAAAAGCAGTCCATTCATTCATACATTTAAGCAAGGCATCTACCCTTATTTGTTCGTCAAAAAAAGGAAGAAAAAGAAAATACAGAGATCTTGTAAATGCAAAAAAGAAAAAGGAGAACGGAAGAAAAACAAAGAACGGGAGAAAATAAAAAAAGAACAAAAAAAGGGGAGATACCTTCTTCAAGCAGCCAAAGCAACATCAGGAGAACCACTAGCAGCTCACTCCCACCCCTCGTCAAGCCTTCCCGGCTCTCCTCCCAACCTAGCAAGCTCAGCCTACAGTGTGTCTCGCTGCCTCTCCATGGCCTCATAAGCTTGTCTGGACATATTCAAAAAAAGGTCTAGTTGGTCCTTAAGCCAACAGTCCACTTGCCAGCTCTCCTCCAGTATCCTCCAAAGAAATACATTCTCCCTACGCAGCAAGGTGTCACTGCACTATGGAAGTGGATCCACTGAACAGCTCCACTGCAGCCTAGGTGCAAGGAACACGTCAAAATATATATATATATATATATATATATATATATATATATAGGCTCAAGGACAAAGAAAGAGTAATAGCTACATAATCTAACAACCCTTCCAGTTGATCCTAATCATGGGTAAGGATGACTCCTTCTGCCATTGCCGCGGCCACCTCGTCATCTCTCAAGGCGGAGTCCTCGGTGGTGCCTACGCAACTCTCAATCTAGAAGTGAGGCCGCCAACTAGAAGACCCATTGGCGGCATCAAAATCTTGAGAGGTAGAAGAAGACTGAGAATAAGACATTATCAAAAAAAAATTCAAGCTTAGGTTGAAGAAAGAAAGTGAAGTTCCCAACAAAGAGAAGGAATTTATAGCGGGAGAAATTAGGAAAGCCAAGAGATATCTGAAGAGGAAAAACCTTTTGTTTCAAGGCACAAAGACAAATCAAGGTACATGGAAAACCCAAATGACAGACCTCGCCATCATTAGGACAGGAAACATTGCATTTACATTAAGAAGACGAATGAGCTGTTCTGCCGCCCATTTACTCCGCAAGAGGAAGAAACTTTCCACTAACTTGAAGCCCAATGGAAAGATAATTGCAACAAGCTAGCTAGAGGTCATCTCAGGGGATTTTCTCGAACATCCTTGATGGACACACATCCATCAAAATAAATCCTTGAAGTGACAAGGAGCCTTACAACACAGTTTCCCATTTCTTATCAATCATGAGAAATGAAGAACTAGGTGGGAAAATGTAGAGGGCAAAAAACTCCCGCCACTCGTAAAGAGAAACATGGCAACATCAAGATGGCCCTCAATTCAAACCATAGTTGCAGGGAAGCTTGGTACAAGGTGGAAAGCTAGCTTCCTACGAAGCTCGTTTGGGAAGCTAAATCTATTTTGCTTCCCCAAGTAGTGGGAAGCACGCTTCCCAAACGTGAGAAACTCAATGAAACAAGTGAAAGCAATCTAGGGAAATGAATGAAAGCCTTTGGAGAAACGAGTAGAAACATTTAGAGAATTGACTGAGAAGCGATTCAAGAAACAATGTTGTACTTTATTTAATGTAAATACTATGTTGTTAGTAATAAATAAAATATTATTTGTGAGATTTAGTAATGATTTTGTAGGAAAAATTTTATTTAGTATTAAATTTATTGCTTATATTATTTTATTCCAATCAAAAAAAAAAAGATTCAAATCTAATGGATTTTATACAAGGTTTTATATAGTCTTGACTCTAAGATGCAAGTTATTTACAAATTATATTATGTATGGTAAAATCTAAGGTATGGTTGGTTGTACTAGTAACAAATGGTTTTTATATTGATTTATATGTCATGATTCTTTTTTACTTACATAGTATGGATTTTAGGTTTTTATACTTTCTTTAAGTTTATTCACTTTGTTGTATTGTAGTTGAAATTATTGATTATAATTTATAGTAATTTACTTTATTATCATTTTTCACTTCTTGCTTCTCAAGAATTTCTTAAGCCTCGCTTCCTGTTTCTCTCTTTCGCATTGCTTCCAGCTTTCGTTTCTCGCTCTAGTAACTATGGTTCAAACCTCACTTGGACCAAGGAACACTGGTTCAAACTCCATGCAAGGTAAAATCATATTTCTAAGACATTTAACACATCAGAGAACATGCAGAGACATGTTGAGCATGTCAAACGTGTAATATCTTTCGCTCAAAAGCATAACGAGCTTGTTTTCAAGGCCATGATCCTTATCCTAATTAGATTTACTCCTTAAGCTTATCTTGAAGACCTATCTAAATATTTAATGGAGAACAGGTCAAAGGGAGTCAACAGGATTAGATCCTAACCTCCCACGACCACCCCAAAATAGTTAAGATGTAAATCCCATAAACAAAGGGATTAAAACCCATCCAACTCTATAAAAAAAGGCAAGACATCCATCCTTCAAGTATGTGTTGGACAACTCATTTACCTCTTTCCACAAAAAACGTTGCTAACTTGATCGTCAGAAGTCCTTTGGTAGGTACCACACTAGTGCAAGAATCACTAGAAAGAGTTTCCAACTCAACTTAATCACTATCTCTAGTCAGACGGAATTAGTAAAAGGAGTCCAGCTCGATTGACTATGAATCAAGATTTTATTGGGAGGTCTTCGAAGGTTGGCAACTCATCAAAAATGACTTACGATTTAGAGGAAAATGAGATTGGGTTAGGCTTAGTTTGCCGAGACTGGTGCTGAGAGACGGTCTTTTGAAAACAAAGGCAAATTTAAGAAATGATAATTGACTATTCGAAATTTGTGGGCCAAGGGAATTTCGGGGATTCACCAAGGGTTAACAGCGATTGAGAATGTCTTAACCTAATTTAGAGAGAAAAGAGAAATTAGGGTAGGTGAAGTTTGCCAATGACTGGTGCTAGAGATGGTCTTTCGAAGGTAGGGGTAAACCCAAGAAATGACAACCAACTATTCAAAATTTGGGTGTCAGGGGAAGTCCCAGGGATTCATCTAAGGTCGATAGTAGTCAAGAGTGTTCTAACCTAATATAACATCTCACATATGTTTACATGCACATAATAGGATCATAGATGCATAATTGGCGATAAAATATTTTTGGCATAATTAGTTTATTAGTGAAATTTTGACACACATAAGTGAGTGATGAAGTTGGATTTAGTATAGAATGGAAAATAAGGCAAAAATAAGTCATGGACTTGATTAATCTTGAAGTTGTCCCAGAAAAAAGGGGTAACTTCATAGGTAAACCTATATCAACTTCATAAGAATCATCCTATAACCCATACATCATTGGAAATATCTTAGTCTACTTTCTAATGCATCAAACAAAGTGCAATTCGAAGTTTCCTGAAAGAAGTTATGAAAATTTATCCATCAGGTGTCTATGCTGACTAGTATGGTATGAGCAAGTATATTTGAAGTAACTTTTGAGGAAAACCTTTATTAATTTTGTATAAACTAGCCTCTAAGACCTACACCATTGGAAAGATCTTGGTGTTTACCTTCCAATGTAACAAACAGTGCGTAATTTGGAGTTTTCTAGAAGAAGTTATAAGGGTTTTTGTATAAAGTGTCTAAGCTAGGAAAGATCTAGAAGGTTCGAGCACTCAAAAATGTAACTATGTCAACATTTGGAAATTTCCCAATTTGAGTGCTCGAAAGGTAAGTTCAAGTGCTCGAATCACACGGACATGATTTTTGAAGATTGGAAATTTTCATTTTGAGCCAACTAGGTTTCTAATTCCCTTAGGACTCTTGTGGAACCTATATAATCAATAGAACTCATCCTAATTCGACATATAAACCCTGAGAAAGAACAAGAGAAAAAGCAAGGTTTTAAAGGGATTTTAGGATTTTCGGTGAAAAGCTTGAAGCATAAGAACAATTTTCAATTTCAGATCAACAAGTAAATATAAATATTTTGCATCATTCTTAATGTTCAGAGGTTCTTAGAATACTTTGATTCCAATTTTTGTAAGTAATTGTATATATTATGCACTGTTTTTTTATTCCTTTAGGATCTTAAAATATTTTGAAAGTCGTTTTTCAAGAAATCTTGTATGTTTTACTTTGTTTTCGATTGATTTAGGTTCTAAAACTAGCTATTTTAGAAAGAAAATCATGTTTTACAACCCTTTGCTTTGCTTTTTATTATTTAGACCATTAGATTCTTTTCCAATCTGTATTTTGTATAAGAATTAATATTTTGAAAGGATTTCCTTGATATTAATTGTAGAGTGAATTACACTACATTTTTTGGAATGATTTTCAAAGGGCTTTTGCTAAAAATATGTTTTGAAAGATTGTTTAAGGGTTTTCAGAGAATGTAAAATCCGTATTTTAAGGATTTACTTGGTTTTAAGTTAAATTTGGAAATGAGAAATTTTTAGTATGTTTATTAAATTCCAGAAATCTATATAACTATATACTTTAGGTGGGTTAAATCCTCTTGTTTCGGTTTTGCTTCAAAAGGTTTGTTAGAATGATTGTAATCTTGTTATGAATATTTGAATTGTTCTGTATTGATATCTGTTAGTTTCATTATAAAATATATATTTATTTGAAAGATTATATGTTCCAATATTTGTTATGTTGTGAGACCTCTTTTCCATCAAGAGGGAATTTGATGGAGCCCCTCACTGGGTTTATATAGGTGCGAGTAGGTACCCCTTTCATCGGGTCACATTAATAGGCGAATCAGTTTGATCATTGCCACAGTATATAGGTCTGTTTTTGTTCTCTCTTACTTGTACCTCATACATAGCACGTTTGAGGCATTTTCGGCATATGATTCATTTGTCTAATATTTAGCTCGCAGCATGTGTGGGAGATTTCAAATATATATTTTAGTTAGTCTTAGTTCAATTTCAGTTTATGTAATTTGATTTCAGTTTTATATCTCAGTTTAGTTTATGTATTCCGATTTCAGTTTTGGTTTCTTATCTATTCTATTTGGATTAGAAAGCATTATTTTTAACATGTATTCATAAGAAAATTAATTATTTTTAGAAAACATGTTCTGTTCTATTTTATGAAATCTGCATGTTTAGTATTTATACTTACTTGCAAAGTCAATCACGCTTATAGAGTTGACATCGTATTTCAGATAATGATGAGGCATGATAGATCAATATCATGGATCCATAGAGTAAGCTATGGAGATTATAGTTTTGTTTTGTTTTTTGTGATTTGAGAGACATGAGACTTAATGTCATTTGATCCAGTTATTTATTTCATATTTTATGGTTAAGACAATTTTGTTTTAGTTTGACGATTTATTCAATTATCATGGATTGTGGTTAGTTTTAGTTATTGGGTTGTAATACATTAACTTGAATTTCAGCTTATTTGGAGATTGCTAACTATGGATTATTTGATTAAATGTCAGACTTATGGTTATGGAAATAATGATGATTGGTTAGATGCATAATTGCTAACTGCACATGTGTATGAATGTAAAGGTGAAAAAAAAATTATATGCTATCTTAAAGGCATCAGTTTAAGAATGAAATGGATTAATGTCACACTTCAAAATTCATAGCCCAATCGGTATGGCTTTCAGGTGATGACACCTGATTTAGAGATAAATAGGATATTGGAGTAGGTTGAGTCTACCAATGACGAGTGTCAAGAGACAGTCTTTCAAATGTAGCGGCGAACCCAAAAATTGACAACTAACTATTCAAAATGTGGGTACCAGGGGAAGTCCTGGGGATTCATCCAGGGTCAATAGCAGTCAAGAGTGTCTTGACTTGATTTAGAGAGAAATAGGATATTAGGGTATTTTAAGTTTACAATGACAAGTGCCAAGATGCTCTGAGACTATGTAGTATTCCTTGATCATTGTATTCAAGGTTAGATGAAAAGAAGAAGAAAAAAAAAGAGAGATAGAGTTAGCCAAATGGGAATGAGAACTTGTGTGTGTGTGTGTCTCTCTCTCTCTCTCTCTCTCTCTCTCTCTCTCTCTCTCTCTCT
>JAOXJP010226096.1:0-11550 GCA_025762735.1 Platanus orientalis | reverse complement strand
AATCAAGTTTCAGATAGGTAAACTTGTTGATGAATGAACAAGTGTAATCCATATACATATATTTGAAAGAGCGTCTCGACTTTCCCTTTCTTCTCTTTTACATGATTGCAACTCTATTTTGTGATACATGACTTAAAGATAATCAAAGGTTGACTATGTTAAACAACTGTAATTAACAAGTTTATTAAACTTGGAGTTTTAGTTCTCACTCATAAAAATAATAAACTAGCCCCTAAAATGGCTAGGTAATTTGTCCAACGAATTTCGCCTCATACAAAGGCTCAAAATTTGGTGTTACAAATTTCTGGCACGCCTAGTGGGACCTAAACTTTTTTCTCATCTCTCTTTAAGTTCCTTACATTAATGGATGTTCTATGCTTTGATAGGTACCCCAATGGAGTTGCAACTATGGAAACCTCTGCTAGTTTGCCACGAATCACAAGGAAAACATTGGTTGAGGCATTGGTTTCCCCACCACCATCTATCCACATGGTTGAGGCTTCGGTCTTTCAAAACCCACCTATGGTTGAGGCTTCGGTCTCCTAACATAAGTTTGAGGCTTTTGTCTCCCTTACTTTCCCAAGGGTTGAGGCATTAGTCTCCCCAGGGCTATGGCAGCACTGCCTATCTCAGCCAAAAAAGACAAGTTTAGCTGTAAATCAAGGGGATATGCTCCCCAAATCATTTCAAATAAGTTAAGAAAACAATGGATACCTAAATCTGAATCAAACAAACAATCAAAAGCCATTGAAGACTCTAGAAAAAGATAGAATGTTGTCTCAGGCAGGGACCTAAAATCTCATTTGCCCTAACAAAGGTGTGCAAATGAACATACACATTCATATTCGCTAGGATTTGAGTCCACAAATGACATAGATAATTCTCATTCGCAGAAATATTCTCACAGACGTATACACTATGTAGCAAAGAAAAGAGGAAGAGCCAGAATGCGTAAGGTTGAAATTAACCACACTTGCCAAGGGGAAGTCCCAACTTGTGACTCTGCACTACTCTCGCATAGTTTAGTGCAAACACCTGTGGGAAATGAGGATGGAATTTCACATTTGTGCACAATTTTATGCTCCCAAAAGCGAAGACATTCACAAAATACGATCACGGCGAATGAACAAGTAAATCCTCATTCATGCACAACTATGGGCCTGAGATAAGACTTTTATTCGCCACCTGAGAACCAGGGTTTGACTATAGTCCATATTACTCATAGGAGTTTCCACAGTGCTTAGGGACCAGATAAAGCAACAGATTATCAATCAGGTTGGAGCATTTAGATCATCTAGCCATAAAGGAAACTTACAAAATAAGAAAAAAGGGACCTAAGATGAAGACCCCTAAAACCTATGCTTTACAAAAGGACCAGTCACAGGGCAACATGGCCACTCACATCCCTCCCATGAGACGTAACTAGCAAAACAATGAAGCAAGGGTAGAGTTTAGAAATTCAATGCTCTTAACCCGATTTAAGCTCCCTGAAGGGTACGAGGAAAGTAAATCAATAAAATAGAGGACTTTGCCTCCCGAACAAAAGCGGAAGGGGAACATGGGCAAAAAAACAAGACTAGGGCAAGTAATTTCTTTTACATGCAACCAGAAAAAGAAATGTGGATTAATGCAATCCCACCATGGGCATAACTGTAAAAGGGCAGCCCCCCTTGCCTTATTACATAGGAAACTACTTAGACCTTACCCTTTATGTTGGTAAAGGCAAAACATGCAAGCCTACTCACACCTTGCAAGCAATGGTAATGTTCATTGAAGCAAAGAAAGATGCTATAGCTAGTACCCCCAGTCCTTCCAGGTCACGGCCATGAGCTTTCAACTCTGCAGGCATGATGACCAGAAGTCAACTAGCGGCAAGTGTCAGGACACCATGGACACCCTCAAGAGGGTTACTAACTGCCGGAAGGTCCTCAGTAGCCTCTCCCATTATCTTTCACCATGATGATAACCCTTATATGATTGCAACAACGGTTAATGTTACCTCTACCTCACAAGGACCTGAGACGATAATGCCAGGACCAAGGGGAAGTCAGGATCCACCTACCGACCCCACAACAAATATAGAGAATGTAGACGTGAGGGAGTACCGCTCTAATTTTGAAGGGGAACACACCACGATGGCCAAATGACGAGCTCAAGTAGAAATTCGAGATCGTTGCTTGGCCACCTAGGACTTTGCCATAGCAGAACTAAAAGCCATGATCGAGCAACTCACACTTGAAAGGCAGGACACAATCCTGTCAAATCTCAATCTCACCACAGAGGAATCAGTAAGGCCAACTATCCCTAACCAAGTGCAAGGGGGTACGCTTGTTACACACCCGAGAATGCCTTCGCCACTCTGTCGGGACCGGCCCCAGCTATAAGTGTTACGCCCAATATATCCACTCCACAAAGGCCACTTATGCAAGGGCTCCCACAAGGTCCACATCCATAAGGAACTCACCAGGCCCCTCACATCAACAAGAGCCACCTTTGCATGAACCAACACCTCCATGGACATATGGTTACAATGCGTATACACAACCTCCCTTTATGCCACAGGGACCATATGTGCATCAGGTCCCACCCATGATGAACCCTAACTACGTGTGGGCAATGATGATCGAGATGCTTAATGCATACAACGAGCAAGAGAATGTGAGTACATACATCACGGTGAAGCCATACCCTCTACATGTGGACGCAACACTCTTTCCACCGAAGTTTGTCCAACCTCACTTCAACACATTTAATGGGACATGTCCAAAGCAACATATTACTTATTTTGAGTCTTGGTGTGGTGTTATCTCCTAACAAGGTAACTTGTTATTAAAATTGTTTATGCAATCCTTAGATGGGGCCACTTTCACATAGTATTCAATGAAATGAGCATTTATACAACAGTTCAGTGGCACATACAAGCTTGTGAAGCTGTATGAACTGAATAATGAAAGGTAGCAAGATAATGAGTCAGTAGTGGACTTCATCAACAGATGGAAGAATATGTCTTATGCTTATGAGAATGCACCTCCAATTAAAATGCTCCTTGAGATGTGTTTGCAGAATATAGCCTTTGAGCTTTCTCTCCATCTTACAGCTCAAAAGTACTCTGGGTTTGACGATCTAATATCTAAGGCATCCGCCTTGGAAAGAGGGTTATTAGACCACAAACGTGAGAAGAAGGGAAAAACGGTGGTTACTAAGATGGAATCAGCCATGGTTGCCGCTAAAAAGTCACCCACCAAGTTGAAAATCAGACATACCACAGAGATAACTAAGCCGACAGAGCAGGAAGCTCCTCCCAGAAGGCTATGCATGAAAGAGTGACAGGAAAAAGCCTACACATTCCATCTAGATGATTTGGAAAGCCTCTTTAAGTAAACAGTTGAATCTCAGGATATTATACTTCTTGAATCAAAAAGACTAGCAGAAGTTGATAAAGTCAATGACCAAAATATTACAAGTATCATTGCATCATAGGTCATACATTATAAGGTTGTTTTGTGTTCAAAGATAAGTTCCAAGAATTGATTAACAAAAACACCATGGAATTAGACTCAAATATGAGAGTTGGGACCACCAATGATGAAGACATGGTCGACTTTGTTGACATCCAAGACGGTGGGAACGATGGTGATAGTGAGGGAAATCAGGTGACATTTGATGGCAAAATAATACGGAAAAGAAAACTTCAGGCTATATCACACCGAAAGGAGAAGGTTCCTAGAATTGCAAACTCCATATAATGGTTCCTGGGGGACAACTAAATAGAAGGACCTTTTCAGACTCTGGTTATATCAGAAGAATTTTTTCCTGAAGATCCGTTCCAATCTTCAATGGCCTCTTGCAACATGATGTCAACCGCACATGATGGTAACCCTCACTCATGCAGAAAACCACATTAGGTATACCACAGGGATTAACAATAGTGATCGGTTACAAAATACCATAACATACCAAGATCACTCTAAAAGGGTAACTATTCTGATGACACTCTATAAATATAATGCCGGGGGTATCTCCATTGCACTCACAAGTACCATATAAGACCCCCATTACGATCTGCTAGGATTATTTGTCTATCGATGACACCCTGGAAGTGCACATACTTTTAGAATGTGTTAGCCAAGTTCAGGCAGCGAGCTTTTCCCTGTCATCGAGCCATATATTTCGAGGCATTTCCTCCCTGCTTCAAGGTCCCGTTGTTCGCCACCTTCTCATATGAAAATTATCAATGCCCGTGGCATCATGTGTTTAAATTCATGATATCATGTAGAGTGGTATTACACAATGACAATTTGCTACTGCAATTGTTCCCACTCTCCTTAGATGGTCCACCATTGGATTAGTACATGGACCTAGTGCCGTAAAATATACCTTCTTGGGGCCATCTGATATAAATATTCATCCATGAGTTTATGAGAATGGGAATGAAGCCTTACAACCCTTGGAATACAGATCCCCTAAGACAACCTCCTCAACAATAAATATACGAATAATTTGATGGTGCCCCTGATTAAATCATTGCCTCATTGTTGGATTCTCGATGGTTTGGTGAAACAAGACAACTTATCAGACATGAGGTATACCTTAGCCAATTCCCAGAAGATTATCAACTTCCTCTGCTCACACTATATACAGGGAATGGGGATCCCCATTTTCATACCAACCATTTTCTGTAAGAAACGAGTCTGCCAACCATTGCCTATGATCTATTGGTATGACTCTTCCTGATTTCTTTGGACTCACATGCTTTTTATTAGTACTTGACATGACCATCATGCTATATTTCTTCGTAGCTGATGCTCATTGATTGTTTCTATCACCGACAATGTTGGTATAGATATGACCTCCAATATATATAGAGCGTGGTGTGGTTCTTACCTCAAGACCAATGGGATGTTGATATGGGTGCCAGTGACTCCTCAACTTTAGCCGATGAAGATGACAATGCCCCTAACCTATTCCAGACCCAACGTCATGATTTGGCCCTGCAAAACATGCCACCCTTGGTCATTGACTCAGACGACTCTAGCCATGATGAGTCTAGCTTCACCTTTGCATCTCAAGACCTCTTTGAGAATGAAATGTCTGATAACCAACAAATTGAGATGTGCAATGTTACCAAACTTAAAATCACTACCCCAGTGGAGGGACACCAGCTACATCCTCGGGATGTCAATCAAGTCAAGTTATGGTTCGAAAAGCAGATTCCACCACGAGGCCCCACAACTAATCAACAAGCTGATACAATGAAGAAGACGACTATAGAAGTCGAGCACAGCAAGGCCATCAAAAAAATGGATAACCCTATTCCGTATGACGTAATGGTGTACCTCAAGAAGATCCCATCATTACTGACTATTTATGATGCTCTCTGTATATCACCAGAGCTCAGAGTGTCCATGATCTATACATTAACTCACCCAGATGAGTTTTCCACAAACAATGAGATTGCTAGGGCTTGTTGGAAAACTGCAACACGAGAAGCAATGTATAAGCCCATGGTCACCTTTGAAGATACTGATCAGTATTTTGATGATCCTGGTCATAACTGACCTTTATTTATCACAGGTTCTATTAACAATCAGCCTGTGTCCAGAGTTATGATCGATGGCAGTTCAACGATCAACATACTTTAGGCCAAAACACTAGACTATCTAGGAGTAGATCCATCTAAACTCTAGCCCAACATACTCGTCATCCAAGGGTTTAATCAAAATGAATAACGTCCTCTCGGTTTCATTAAGCTAAAGACAAAGTTTAGCCACATTGAGGATTTGATACCTTTTTATGTGGTAGATGCCGATACTACTTACAACGCTCTCATAGGCCAACCATGGATGCACAAGTTTTAGGTGGCCTCATCAACATATCAACAATCCATCAAGTAGATACTTAACGTACCATAATAGCTGATAACAATCCCTTTCAAACGGCAGAAGCCTATTTCACCGATGCCATATATTATCAAAAGCTTGACCCCTTAGAAACTCTAGCAAGAAACAATGAGGGTGGAACTAAGCCTAGGAAGCTTAAGGTAAAGCATGGTGTGAAAACTACTAAGGGCAAACCTTTATTGCTACCTGAGTCAGTAGCATAGGATTTTGTCCTTCCCCTAGCACATTTGTCAGGGTTACGTGTTTATACTTACCGGACACCCTCCATCTTTTTGCTTGAAGGCCCTACTAGGCCCCCCAACCATTCAAGACCTACCCTAGAGCGAGAACTCAAGGACCCTCTATTACCATGTACAAAATTGGCTTATCAACTGCTCTAGAACTCTAGCTTTGATCAGCAAGGGGAATAAAAGTAAAGGCAAGGAAGTTTTAACCAAGCAATTTGAGCAATTAGTCATTCATTCTAAGAATAAAGACAACACAAGAGGGTTGGGCAGGAAGCCCATAAAGTTAAAAGTATCTTCACATGCAATAACGGCATATGGAATTGTCTTGTTCGAAGATGCTCCCTTTAAGTGCTTGTTTATAGAAATACAATCGCAGCCTTTTGAAGATTTTATCACGAGATCGGTGATGCCCACCCCTCTAGAACTTAAAGATGGAGGTCAAGCAACAGTGGATGATCTTATTGAGGTAAATCTGGGAATGAAGGATGACTTCTGCCCTTCTTTCATTAGTGCACGCCTCTCCCCAAAAGAGCAGACACAATACCTAGAATTCTTGAGGCAAAACTGGGACATGTTTTCCTAGAATTACTTTCAAATGTTGGGATTGGACCCCAATGTGGCTGTCCATCGACTAGCAATCAACCCAGCCCAACGGTCTATTAAACTACATCCCCGTAAAGCTAGACATGATATTGCTGAAAAAATAGAGAAAGAAGTGGAAAAGTTGCTTAAAGCCAGGTTCATCCGTGAGGTCCGATATCCAAAATGGCTTGCTAATATTGTGCCTGTACAAAAATAGAACGGCCAAATTAGGGTGTTCATTGATTATAGGGACCTTAATAGTGCATGCCCGAAGGATGATTTTCCTCTACCACTCACAAAGCGGCTGGCAGATGCCACAACGAGGTACAAAGCTCTCTCTTTCATGGATGGTTATTCAAGATATACTTAAATCCAAATGGCTCTAGAGGACGAAGAGGCTACTGCATTTTGTACGCCAATTGGAATATTTTGTTATAGAGTCATGCCTTTTGGTGTAAAGAATGCAGGTGCCACTTATTAGAGGGCGATGACCTACATATTTGAGGACCTATTACATGATGTGGTTCAATGCTATGTCGATGATTTAGTTGTGAAGACAAAACTTAGGCATAATCATATTATCGATCTAGACTAGGTCTTTCAATAGCTTTGTCATTATAATTTAAAAATGAACCCTCTTAAATGTGCTTTTGGCATATCATCAGGGCGATTTCTCGGATTCATCATCCAGCATAGGGGAATCAAGATTAATTCTAAGAAAATTATAGCAATAGTCGAGATGCCAACACCACATAATATATCTAAACTTAAGATTACAGAAGAAACTCGCATATATCCAACAGTCTATTTCAAATCTTGCAGGACGTTGCCAGCCCTTTTCACGTCTAATGCAGAAGGGAGTTCTTTTTGTATGGGATCAAGCCTGTCAAAATGATTTTGACAGTATAAAATAGTATATGCTAAATTCACCAGTACTCATGAGCCTAACTATGGGTAAGCCATTGCTCTTATATGTGGCAGCCATAGAATCATCTCTAGGGGCACTACTTGCCCAACACAACGAGGAAGGTAAGAAGCACGCTTTGTATTACTCAGCAGGACAATGGTCGATGCCGAGTTAAACTACTCTCCCATTAAAAAGATTTGTTTGGTTTTGGTCTTTAAAGTTAAGACATTATCTCTTTACCACAACAGTCCACCTCATATCACGAGCTGACCCATTGAAATATATTATGATTCGCCCCTTAGTACAAGGGTATATCGCTAAATGGACTATCCTTCTTTCAGAATTTGACATCCATTATGTTCCACAATGTGCGGTAAAAGGACAAGCGCTAACAGATATTTTGGCCTTGCACCCAGTACCCGACGATTCACCACTTCAAATGGAGTTATCTGATGAAAATGTCATGCAAGTCCAAATAAAGAAAGACTGTAAATGTTCTTTGATGGTGCTTTTAGGGGTCCTTCTGTAGCCCTAAGGGACAACGCAGACAAGTCTTCAGGGATCAAAATTGTCTTTTTCACCCCGAACAATGACATCATACTGCATTCCCTTACACTGACAGAGGGGCATTCAAATAATGAAAATGAGTATGAAGCACTCATCGTAGGACTTGAACTGGCCTTGAAAATCCCTATAGATGATCTCATAATCTATAGAGATTCGGAGCTCGTCATTCGACAGATGAACAATCTCTACCATATCAAAAAGCCAAGCCTAACATCTTATTTTCAAAAGGCTAAAGACTTGGCCAAGCTGTTTAGACATTTACAGATACAACATGTCAAGAGAGACCATAATGGGCAAGCTGATGCACTCGCCAGTTTAGCAACATCTCTTATAGACCCACTGAATGATTACCTAGTTGTCCATATAGGGGAGAGGAGGGTTGTTTATCCACTTTCCGTAAAGGAAGACATTTCCCTCATCTACAATGCAGACTTACAAGAAGGTGATCTACAAGACATCGGTGGCAAACCAACCTCGAAAGAGGAAGATTGGTGTGAACCCCTACTTCAACATCTCATGGATAGAAGAGAACCATTAGACCCCGTCAAGCGCATTGAAATAAGGTGATGCGTCCCGTGGCTTACACTACAAGGCAACCAACTGTACAGGCAATCACTCGATGACATATTGCTGCATTGTCTATCAATTGGTGAGGCCAACACTGTAATGAATGAAGTGCATGCCGTAGTTTGTAGTGGACATCAAAGCGGCCCTAAGCTCCAACACCAACTTAAAAGACTCAGCTACTATTGGCCAACCATGGTGACTGATTGTATCGAGTATGCCAAGAGATGTCGTGTTTATCAACTGCATAGCAACTACGGCCACGTACCCACCAAACCACTACATGCCACCTCCTATTCATGGTCGTTCTCAAAGTGGGGAATGGATATAGTGGGACCCATTAATCCAACCTCTGTAAAATGGCATTGCTATATTTTTGTTGTAGCAAACTATTTCTTCAAGTGGGCAGAGACTGTTGCCCTACAAGAAATTAAAGCCTTTGACATTGTCTGGTTCATCAAAGTTCACCTCATATATAGGTTTAGAGTCCCCGATCGCATAATTAATGACAATGGATAGCCATTCGTGAGTTTGCCTCTGTATCGACTCGTGGTAAAATACAACATCAATTTGGAGCACTCTTCCCGGTACCATCCCCAAGCTAATGGTTTAGCAGAAGCTTTTAACAAAACCCTTTACAAGATCATCAAGAAGATGGTAGCTAGGCACAAAAAGTACTGGCACGAGAGCTTACCAGAAGCACTCTGGGCATACCGTACTACCTTCCGTACACCTACACAAGTAACCCCATACGCCCTGGTGTTCGGTGTAGAGGTAGTTTTTTTGGTTGAAATTCAGGTCCCATCATTACGAGTTGCAATATAGGATGGCCTAACAATATTTGTCTTTCAAAACTGGAAACCCTTGATGAATCCAGGCTTACCGCACAACAATAACTAGAATTATGCCAAGCACGCATGGCCAGGGCCTACAACAAGAAAGTTAAGCTCCGCTCCTTTACTAAGGGTGAGCTAGTCCTTCTTGCTAAATCACCATTGGATCCCACAAGGAGAAAATATGGTAAATTTGCCTCTAAATGGGACGACCCATATGCCGTCGAAAAGGCCTATCCTAATGGTGCATACCTACTTTAGAACGTGGAAGGTAATCAATCCCTCCCCATTACCAATGCTAGATTCTTGAAGAAATCTATCCTTAGGCTGGCTCATAACGGCCTTCAAGGAACTATGTTGGTTTGATCCTATCATATACAAGTACGTAGGCAATCTGGGCTTCTACTTTCCCTGGATGCAACTCCCCCCTTTATAAAAAAAATAGTTGCCAATCCCATTAAAAACTAGCAATGGTAATGGGATGCAAAAAGTAGGCAACCCCCAGTCTTAGGTTAAGGGATCCTAAGGGTAAAAAGGGAAACATATGTTTTATGCGTGATGGAAAGGGTGTGGCGAAAACCCCTATGGGCACCACGAGTAAAATAATCCATTAACAGCAAGATCAAATTCTCGTTGATCACATTGAACACCAGCAATGGCAATGTGGTGCAAAAAGTAAGTGAACCCCAGTCCTAGTGGGCAACCATTAGGGGCAAGAAAGGGATAAAATACCCAAAATCCCATAATCGAACTACGACCTGGCTTGATCTTGTTCCAAGGATGTAGGCAGCTTGCCATAACAAGATAAGCACAGCCCTATCATCACCCACTCCACAACCTCTCCTTGAGAACGATATTATTTTGTTTTATAACTACATGATACATTTCTCAAAGGGGGGAAAGGGAAAAACATGAAAATATAACTCTTGATCACAAAATTTTAAACAAAATTTGAAAGGGCACAAAATTGATGGATATTAATATTTTATTAATATGGGATGCTACTACAACAAAGGGGGACCCCGCTCCATTCCACTACACTACTCTTAGTCTTTTCCTGAGTAAAGGCTACTGAAACCCAGGAGTTTGGCACGCAATGAAGGAAACACTACTGTGTTCACCTCTAGAGCATCGTTTGCTGCGTTGACATCAGACTGTGTTACGTTCAGATTATGAACAACCACTCTAGAAATTCCATCACGTCGGTCGTTCTCTTGACTCATCAACTCACCTTTGCAACGGTCCACCATGTAAATGGTCTGGTGAATAGAATTCCCCACATGATCCATGAACCTCTTATGAGTTTCTAGGCGATTCATAACTTTGTTGAAGCATTCCTTTAATGCCTCCATCTGCGCCATCAGTTTGTCAGCATCCCTCACGAGTGGCCAAATCTCATCCAACACTCGAGTCTGCTGGGCAGTTAGGTTAGCCATTTTGATCTCCTCCTCCTGTAGGCATAAACAAACGTCATGCTCTAGCCCTTTTAAAACTTGGATGTGCTTAACCTCGCGAAGCTCGAATAGAGCATAAAAAAACACATCACCGTGCCCTAAACTCGGAATTATACACACAAGTCTCTTTACAGTTTAGTGTGTCCAAGATTTCTTGACGAAAGAAAGAAGTATCTTCCTCCTCAGTGGATAGGCCGACTAAACGCTTAATCAGCGCATCATGCTCGTGGCGAGCCTCCGTAACTCTTGCCTCCACCTCTCCAGTTGTGGGTATCCTGATTATATCTACAAAATAAATTAGCAGTATCAGACCATGAGAACCAAAAGACCGAGCATAGAATGAATAAGGGACTTAAGGTATACCACAGTCAAATAAAGGCTCTACACCCTCCTCTTCAGTTGAAGAGGACCCATCTCTCTTCACGCTTAATCCGGAGTTTTCTCCAACTTTGGGAACACTAGCAACTTTTCTTTTGGGAGCCATGTCTATGACACAAAAATGAAAGTATGAGAGGG
>JAOXJP010226094.1:0-11550 GCA_025762735.1 Platanus orientalis | reverse complement strand
GGCCATGTGCCTGCCTTTATAACTGTTCATCTACTATTTAGGATCTCTATTTACAAGCGCTTCTTGCCATCACAACTAATATCTTTTGCGAGGGCCATTTAAGCCCTTGTTAATGTTTTGTCCCTTTTACTAGGTATTTTTCTCTCATAAATAATCTTTTTTGCGACAACACATTTAACCGTTGTTGATTTTTTTCTCTTTTTTGTTAGGCATTTTTGTACTTTTTGCTAGTGTCTTATTCCCTCGCAAATTATCTCTTTTGCGATGACACATTTAAGTTGTCATTAATGTTTTTCTCCTTTTCTCTAGGCATTTTTTTGTACTTTTACTAGGGTATTTTTCCCTAACAAATAATCTCTTCTACGTGGGAACCCTTAAGTCATCATAAATGTTTTTCTTCTTTTTGCTTGGGCATTTTGTTGTTGCAAATACCTATATGACAATTGTTAATTTTTTTAATATTGAATTTAGTAATTTTTTGTTATATTTGCTTTCTTTTATATAGGAATTTTATAAACTTATGTACACAATAATTCTCTAGCTATGATAATACAACAATTATTAAAAATCAACTATTACAAGATGAAAATAACATACAAATTTACCACTTTAAATACATAAAAGTACACAATATATAAATTGTATTATACAATAAATATGTCTTAAAATTAAACCATAAACTAAAAATAGTATTTATAAAGTTCAATAACCACAATAATGATAAAAATATATTAATTTTCCTCCAAATTATGCTCCAAGCCAATTTCTCCATCGAAGTCGTCACTAGGGTTGTGCTCTCCATTTGTATCTCCACTAGTATCGACCTATAATAAAAAAAATTTAACATGAGATAAAAGAAAAACTGCTCAAAAAACAATAAAACACAATGCAATATAAATATCATAATCTAACCAATGATGTCCTAACTCTTAAACACAAATTTACCTATAACTACTAGGTAAACTAATGCAGTTTAAAGTAGAGTGATCTCTATTTTAAAATGGGCTAGCTAAAATTGAAATTACTAAGGAACAGTAATAGTTTTTAGAGAGAGAGAGAGAGAGAGAGAGAGAGAAAGATGTAGAGGTTACTTGTGTGTAAGTGAGATGCCTTGGAAGAAGACCTTACTCTTGGCTTTATCAATGCCAACCCACCTAGCCTTTGTTCTCATCCTACTTTAAAAGGTCACAAAAAGATCCATATATTGATTTAACGTTCCTCCTAATTTGATGTAATCTCACCTGCAATATCACTCTCATAAAATAGTGTAACATGATATACTATATACTTAATTTACATATGAACAAAATGATTGTGGTATACCAAGAAATGAATAATTTATTTTTTTTAATTTGGATCAAAATGCAAATGTGAAAGATCCTTGGCTTTTTTTTTTTAGTTACCATTGCCATTACCATTCCCTTGTCCTAAAACCTTAGTGTCTTATGAGATAAATGGGCTAGAATAGAAAATATAAGAAAATCTTATAAAAAATAAAAGATAAAAGATGTAAGAGATATGAAAATGAAATGTGTACGAAAATGAAATGCATAGGAAGAGAAAGACTCTTATAAATAGAAGGGATACACAGTTTCAAGAGAGTAAAACACAAATGAAGAAACTCAGTTCATTGGAAATTGGAACTCTTTATAGGATAGCATGATTGAACCCATGACCTTAAGGTTGTAACATTATAAATAAAAATATATGAGGAGATACCGAACCATAAATACAACCAAATGAGAAAAGAGGGAAGATACAAAGTAATGTTTTCTTCTTTCAATTTTTACCTAAAAGCAGATGAGATAGTTGTGGTTCCATAATTCAGTTCATATAATTGTTGAACCTAGACAAAGTTAGGTTGTTATTTTCATTAAAAAAAGCTAAACATTTAGTAAAGTAAAATATGAATTTCATGTAGTTGGAGGCTCTAGATCTCATATTTGTAGAGAGATTAGTAACATTGAAAACTAAATGTAAGTGTTAAGTTGCGTTGCTAACCATTTCCTCTTGTAGTTATTTGTTTCTTTGATATATCTTTTATTAATAATCTAGTAAAGAATAAGTCATGGTAATACATCCTTGCTAAGAAAAATGTCAATAGAGAATTACATGACAACAAACAAAATACCTCAACAATTCCTTTATTAAAAAAATCCACTATTGACATAAAAAAAACTAGCACAAACAAGCCTATTTCATAAGCTAACACTAGAAGAAAAAAAAATTTACATAAGCAAACTTATACTTTTTTGTTTTTATTGTGTTGGAGGTTGAAAGGTCATGTACAAATTTCTACTTAAAAAAATGTGAAGTAGAGATGCAAATGTTGTCATTTCAGACTAGCAAAACAACAAAAATGCCCTTTCATGAAATTCATTACCCACACAAAAGAATCTCTCGAATGATATGTCAAGAACATAGAGTGAAAATATGCTCTAGAGATATGAATCTCACCATAACCATTTTTTTATCATGAGCCCCTCCTTTAAATAAGCAACATCATTTTCTCTCTCAAATTTTTTTTTTCTGAAGATGGAATTTTAGTCATATTAACATAAGTCTAAGAGAACACAAATCATATGAAAACACTCACAGATCTACTCAGGATTCTTTCTTTCCCAAAGAAACCTTAAAGGTTTTATTTACTTGAAAAGAACAAATAATAATTGCAAAACATTATATATTTTGTTTACTATATCTTCTTCTCATACAATTTTTGTGAAAACTCATTATGTCAAAAAGAAAATTTTCAAAAAAAAATCAAGAAAAATTCATTTTCTAAGATTCCTAATACATTGCACCAAAAAAAAATCCATCAATTTCTAAAATCACTCTATTTTGTAAACTAAATAAATAATTGTGATAGATTTTTAATAGCATGCAATATCTCTAACTTGTACAACTGAAAGACTGAAATGTATGTAATGGGCTTGGAATAATTACCCAGTAAAAAATAGAGGTTGTAAACTTCATCAAACTAAAGTGTGAACTCGTCAGGGTTCCAAATTTATCATCCTTAGATGCATCAATCAATAATGAATTTATTGTATATTTTCTTGAACATCCATAAGGGTCAAACCATGTAATTCCAAACAAAGTAAATAATGAAGACACCAAGACTCACCAAGGAAAAATATCAAGTTCCTTATAGAAAACTCTAGAAGTTGTTCAACCAGTTGACTCCCATTAGCAACACTCCTTATGATCTTTATCTGTAACCTTACATAATGAACAAGTGCATCATTCAAAGAGAAGTCAAGGGCATGAGCTACCTTTCAAAAAAATAAGAATAAAAGTTTATGGGAACGAATGGCCAAAAAACCTTTAAACCTTGATCATGGGTTGTAAGATAACAACAAAACAAAAGCTCATGGACAACAAAATGGAATTTTATTGACTAGAAGCCCATATTTAGATCATCCTTGAACAAATATGTAATAATGCATTCACTAAGCTTGCACAAAATCTTTCCTTCATCCCTGATAATTTTCCAACAAGAAAATACAGCATGCATAAAGTATGATTAGCGAATTCCAAAAAATTAAAATAAATGACCAAAAGGTATAATAGCACAAATTTGAAACCAAGCAAAGTTTTCTGAGGTACCTCACATGTGAGAAAATCCCAACAAATTCTTTAATAATGTCTTCCCTAAGATTATCTTAGAAATGTCCAAAAGGAGTTCCCAAAAGAGAACGAATACTATATTTGGTTCATATTGTAGAATACTATTATCAATTCTGAATAAACTTTTTATAGCTAAATTATTTTATTGATCATCGCCCTTAACCTTTCCATGTCTCCCACCTTTTCTAGCTCCTACAACACCACAACAACCACAAAACATACATGATTGAATAAAAGACAATAGCATTGCATTTAAGCTTAAACTCAACGATATTTAGAATAGTCTATGCATGACCTTAATATGGAAATAGACAATGCGCTCACCTTAGATCCCAAAAACAACTCATTTGCCACTCCATTTAATTTGTCCAAGTCATTGATCTATATATAACACATACAATCAAGACAAAAAAAATAAAAAATCAAATTTTGTCAGGAGAAGTTTACTTTCATAGGAACAAATGTTTATAACTTGATGGACGATATCAAAAATTACCTGATGGACAACAACTTCAGAATTTTATTGAATTAGCTCTCATTCTCTTTTAGTTAAGTACATAGCTAATGCTTCCGCCTATTGTAAAAGAGTATAACTTGATGCACTCATCATATATGTGCTCCAATTAAAAAAATGAACATTTTAATAGTAAACCTATTTTGTTTCACCAAAAGGAAGATAATAAAGCTAATTATGTGAATTCAAGCAAAAGTTTTTGGAAAAAACTTCTCAAACCTAAGCCCAAGACTTCAATCTTATGATAATGAGAAGTGCTTCCCAAACAAACATTGGGCCATGCTATCGCAAAGGTTGGGAGATTATTTATGATAAAAAGTGCTTCCCAAATAAAACAACCTCATTTATGGACATGCAAGGTTCCTAAAAGATCTGAATCATTTGCAAAAGCTTACATTTATTTAAAAAAAATCTAAGACAAAGAATGTTATAAAGCAAGCAATAAACCAGTTTCAAATTACTAAGACAAAGAAATTGTATCAAAACGTTCAACAACCACAATAATGACAATAAAATATCAATTTTTGTCTGAGTCATGTTCCAAGCCATTTTCTTCATCCAAGTTGTCATTGGGGTTGTTCTCTCCATCCACATCTCCACTAGTATCGACCTACAATAAAAAGTTTTAACATGAGATAAAAAAAAGTACTAAAAAAAAACATAACATAATGCAATATAAATATCATAATTTAATTAATGATGTCTAACTCTTAAAATGAATTTAACTACAACTACTATATAAACCAATACAACTTAAAAAATACCCACTAATCTAATCTCTCCCTAATTTCCTAACATTCATATAACCATAAAAAAATTTAAGAAATTTACCAAGAAGCAATAGTTTATCTCAACTCATAGCTATAACCCTATTGTATAGAACTTTTTTTACAAGTTTTAAATTGTACCATGGAAGGTGGTTGTGTAGTAGATACTTGTGGTGAAAGCATTTGTGAAAGGTTCATGGACTGTAACATTTGTTGCAACAAACGAGGCATTTCTGCCTTCATTTCAGCGAGCTTAACATCCATTTCTCCCCTTATACGTGCTTCTAACTCCTCCTTCTCTCTTTCATGATCCATTCTGCAACGCTTGCTACAACCTTGGTCTGAAGAGATTGAGCCATATATATCTTTTCCTTTGATGCCTGCTCCCATGCCAAGCACACGACCATGGCTTGGTTCCCCGGTTACATCACGATAAATTTCAAATTCATTTATCTGGGAACCTTGAGAAGAAGCAGTAAACCTAATTGAATCCATCTTCTCCTAAAATTAAATAAAAAGTATATGAGAAACATTAAAAAAAGTTGAAAAAATTTAATTAAAATCTATAAAACATCGTACATATAAAACCCTAGCCCTTTCAGTAGTCCATGTTCCATTGTCCTTCTTTGTGTGGCACTTCTTAAAACAATCAATAGGACTAGGTTCAGTGCCTGTCTTTTTAAACTACAATAATGTAAAAAAAAAACATTGTTAGATATTAAATAGTATAAAGACGTGTTAAATTTAAAAAAATTATTTAACATAAATTAATATACCATTTCGCTTCTGTATTTGGCAATTGGTTGTGAACCTGTAGTGGAGTAAATGGTAGACTTAGATCGATTATCCTTATTGTTCTCACTTTTTCCCTGCATATATGAGTAAGACATTAATGATAATCATTATACAATAAATATTAAAGAATAGTAAAAAATAAAATTATCACAAGTATTATACTTATTATTTACCTGCCAATCATCAGTCATCCATTTATCTACCATCTCTTTCCAAATAGATAAAGGAATATATGAAGGGGGATGTTTGTACCGATCTTCCTTTTCTTTGTACTGGTTGAAAATAGGACTTCTAATACGATACATCCAATTAGTGTAGTGTCGCTTAACTGTGTCGACAAATGTCTTTTTCACCTTTTCATCATTTTCAATTATCTTTCCATCACAATCTATGTGCCTAAAACCCTTAGCTCGATATCGAGCATATAAAGTCTCTACCTCTGATTTAGGGTATTCATTATAAGTCACCCAAGGCCCATTAATTTTTTGATGAAAAAGGACGTGGATCTCACGTACAGCTTTTGTCGTTACGAATCTAAAAATTGAACAAAACGAAATGTTAATAAATTCATTTAGATGACTTAAATCATAACATATCATAAAAAGCCATAAAAATTAATTTACTCACATGCCATCATAGATCTCGATATCTTTGTCATTATCTCGTGGATCGAGACCTTTAGCCTTTCCACGACCCTTCTTTTTTGTGATAGTAGCACCTATTAAAAACATATTAGTTGAAGCATAGACATATATAATAAAAGGAAAGAAAAAAAAAGTAAATTTAATGTAAATGTTACCCTCATCGCCTCCCTCAGTTGTAGGATTACATTGTGCTCCTCTATCGGTTGAATGCTCAGATAATGGGAATGAACTTTGCGAAGGGCTAATATGATCAGACCCACTAAGAGGTTGTCGTAAAGCATCCGATTGACTAAGTGGAGCCATAGTTGATTGAGCCTCCTGTGGTTGAGGCCGACTAGTGTCCTTACCTTGACCCCTGCCTCTCTTTGTCATGTCTACCAACTAATTGTATAAACAACCACTAACATATTTGGAAAATTTTATATTAATATGTTGCGGGATAAAATAAGAATTAAGTATAAACAAAATGCAATAAGTAAACGTGTTCTTTTTCTAAATATATTAAAATAAATATAGTAAGAACTATTCAATTTCATTCATGCAAAGAGAAAAATAAACATATAATGTCCATGTTACTCCAAAATCATATTCTCAACTTCATTCCTATTCCAATCTAAATCATCATCTTCATCATTTGCTTCGGGTGCATTTATATTATGGTGTAAATTCCCTTCTTCTTGGTATGGCTCTTCTTCGTATATAGGAATTTCATAAAGGTTTCTTGGCTTCGTCTCAATCACAACACACCATGTGGGATCTTTTATTCCTTTAACATAGTAAACTTGAGTTGCTTGGCACGCTAACACAAATGGATCTTCGGTATTTAGCTTTCGTGACGTATTCACACTGGTGATCCCATGACGGTCTCTCTTATAACCAATGCCTTCGCGAGATACATCATACCAATCACACTTAAACAATACAATTTTATTCCCTTCTGTATATTGAAGTTCAACAATGTCCGTTAGCACTCCATAATAAGGCACACTGTCACTCTGGTCCTCCCCTCTCACCATAACTCCACTATTTTGTGTACTTTTACTGTCATCGCGATGTTTTACATGAAACCTAAACCCATTGACATTGTAACTTGGATAATAAGTAGCCCTCCACTCGGGACCCCGAGCTAATGAAAGCATCTGCTCATCAACTTGCTCGTTCCTCACATTATACAACTCGGTGATCTACAACAATATATAAACAAGGTGAGACCCATACTTTAAAAGTTAGAATCTAAACAAATGGATAATTCCAAAATACAATATTATATTACCCTCTTTTGGAACCAAAAGAAAAACTCATGTCTATGCACCTCATCAACATTAGTAACACCTGTGTTCACAAGGATGTTTTTATGTTCTCTGCACATGGTAAAAGATCCAATTTAATCTTAATCATACATTGTGAATCTATAAAAGAAGTAATGTTTGTGAAAAAACATCTTACTTGTCAAACGGCTTAACATCATCACAATTTTGTAGGACATAATATGTTGCGGCATTGTAAATATCATCTTTCAACTCACGCATTATCGCTTTCCCAAAAGGACGTCCAGGTGTTGAGAATATGGACAACTGAGAGGTACCATATGAAGATGTACCTCCATCATAATTCCGTTCAGGTCGATTGAATTTGGTTTCAATCCCATGTAAATATCGGGAGCAAAATGTTAGACATTCATCTACTAAATACCCTTCTGCAATAGACCCCTCCGGACGTGCCCTATTACGAACATAACTCTTAAGCTTGTGCATGTACCTATATATGAAAATATGTTAATGAGAATGCATCGAATACAATTTTTTTATTATTTAACTGTAATTTATTCCACAATGATATTCTAAACATTACGTTACCTTTCAACTGAATACATCCATCGATATTGCACTGGACCACCAACTTTAGCTTCCCAAGGTAGATGGATGGGCAAGTGCTCCATTATATCAAAGAAAGAAGGTGGGAAAATCCGTTCTAGCTTGCAAAGGGTAATTGCTATTTGATTTTCAAGACGATCCAAATCTTCCACTCGTAACACTTTATAGCACAATTCTTTGAAAAAGTTGCTAAGCTCAGTCAAAGCATCTGACACATGTCTAGGCAACAAATCACGCACTGCAAGTGGAAGTAATCTCTCTAAGAAAACATGGCAATCATGTGTCTTCATACCATAAATCTTTCGCTCCCTAATATTCACACACCGAGATAAATTTGAAGAGTATCCATCTGGAAATTTTATATTTTGCAACCATTGACATAGATCTCTCTTCTCATCATTTGACAATGTGTAGCAAGCATGGGGCAACAAAATTTTCCCATTAACCTCTTTAGGGTGGAGTGATTCCCTTATACCCATCTCTTGTAGATCACGACGGGTGTTTAAAGTATCCTTCGTTTTACCTTCAATATTCATAATTGTCCCAATCACATTATCAAATATATTTTTCTCAACATGCATCACATCCAAATTATGACGTAACAAAAGTGTTCTCCAATATGGCAATTGAAAAAATATACTATGTTTCTTCCAATTATGATTCTTTCCATGCCCAGTAAGCTTTTGCATTTTTCTAGCATTCACAAATGTTATTGGCTCTAATTGATCAAGTTGGTGCAACACATCATCACCAGATAGCCGCTTTGGTGCAACTCTCCTCTCCCTCTTACCATCAAATTGGACCTTTTGATTACGCCATTTGTGGCCCAATGATAAAAATCTATGATGACCCATATAGCATACCTTAGATCCATTTCGTAACCTTAAATGGAAAGTGTCATTATTACAGCAAGGACAAGCCAAATTCCCTTGTGTACTCTAACCTGACGTGTAAACATATGCAAGGAAGTCGTTAATGGTCCACATCACTGCTGTCCTCATCTGAAAATTTTCTTTCACGGAAGCATCATACATATACACCTCATCTTCCCATAAGTCTTTCAGTTCATTAATCAACAACCTTAAGTACACATCAATGTCATTACCGGGAGCCTTTGGACCTGGAATAAGTAGAGACATTAATGAATAAGGCTCTTTCATGCACATCCATGGAGGCAGATTATATGGAAATAAGATGACTGGCCAACAACTGTAACTAACATTCATATTTCCAAAAGGGTTAAACCCATCGATAGCTAAACCAAGCTTTACATTGCGAGGCTCTAAGGCAAATGATTCATGAATTTGACTAAAGGTTTTTCAAGCCTCAGAGTCTACAGGATGTCGTAACACTCCATCATTAACACGCTTATCATGATGCCATCTCATTTCTTTTATTGCCTTTGTTGACATAAATAACCTTTGTAGCTTTGGTTTAAGTGGAAAATATCGCAGAACCTTCTACGGGATCTTTTTATGGTTACTTTTTTCACCCTTGTTTGACTTCCATCTCGAAATACCGCAAATTGGACATTGAGTTGCTTCTAAATTCTCCTTATAATAAATCACACAATCATTCTTGCATACATCTTTCTTCTCATAATGGAGGCCAAGATTATCAGCGATCTTTTTTGCCTCGTAGTTTGATCTAGGTAGTGTCTTGCACATAGGAAATGCATCTTTCAATAACTTCATCAACATGTTGAAAGAGTTGTTGCTCCATGTACTCATGCATTTTATGTGCATTAGCTTGACTATAAATGATAAGCTTGAATACTTTTCACAATCCGGATATAAATGTTGTTTGACCTCTTCTAACAATCTATAAAATTTCTTTGCATCTTCATTTGGTTCTTGTGGTTCAATCCTACTTGATTCCCCACCACACATCATGTGTGGATAAGCATCCCCTATCATGCCTATCATATCATCATCATGTTCTACATTATCACGATCATACTCTCCATCACTACCGTCATTCTCAGAACCATCATCCTCCCCATGAAGATACCAAATAGTATAGTCACGCCTTATCCCTTTAAATAAGAGATGGTGTTGGACCTCATCCCAAGTCCTACGGTATCTATTACTACAATTAACACAAGGACAATTGATTTCCATATCTTCCTCTCTGATATGTTGAAATGCATAATTAAGAAAAGATTCAACTCCATTCACATACTCTAAGGCAACACCTACCAGGAAGATTCATCCAAGATTTGTCAACTCACATCTTATCTACACCATCAAAGCACCTTATTAGTAGGGAAACATAGATATTTTGCTGCAGACAACATAGATTTTACCAAAAACAAAGCTCTAAAAAAAAAAAAAAATGCAATATTCCAAATCTAGAAAATCTGGAAAAGAATTGAGAGATATATTAATTTTTAAAGATTACTACCATATGATTCATTCAAGAAGCCAGAAAATTGTAGCAAGAAAACAATTCAAGAATGAACTATAAATGGATACTGGATTGAAGCAGCAACAAAACCCCAAAAGGAATCACAATTGAGGTGTTTTTCACTTTTTATAGACATTGTGGATGGAATGTCAATTGATAATATGTTTGAGAGATAGAGTCTTATTCTAATGTCACAATGGTTAAAACACAACAAGTATCATCAACAAGACAACAATCAGCCGTTATATACATAACCGGCCCAACAAAATTTTTAATGAAACTACACTGAAAATACTATTGATGGACAAGAAGAGCACAAAGTGAATCCCATTATATCAAATTAATCTATTTTTAAGTGATTCTTATAATCACAAAGTAACACAGTTATTGATTTTTGACCATTTTGAATTGCATTCTTTTGGAGGTACCAACTAGAAAGTAATCTACAGATAGGCAATTATCTGCTTGACTTAACTTTCCTTGGTACCGGAGCTCTTACATTGGACTTATTGATCTGAGCCCCAAAAATTAACTGTACATTTGGTCTCTATAATAAAAGCCTGAATTCTTTGGTTGGTCAATTGTCATTTGTGCTAAATGCCATACTTGTTTTATCCACTATCTGTCTACCTATCTATCAGGTTGATTTCAATCAGGAAAAGGAACCTGAGGTGACTCCAATTGATTTTTGGCAGAAACAAGACTCATTCCAATGTTTGTTCGGCAGCCTTGAAAGGGTTAACATTGGAGATCATGTGATACAATCAGAAACAGGGTTTGAATTTGCAAAGTTCTTGCTAAAGAATGCAGCTGCTCTCAAATCCATGATCATTAAGTCTTATAAGGAGGATAAAGAGATTTTGGATATGCTATGTTGCATACCAAGGGTTTCTCTACAGGCTGAATTGAGTTTGAAAGTT
>JAOXJP010226093.1:0-11551 GCA_025762735.1 Platanus orientalis | reverse complement strand
TAATATTATTATTGTTACTCTAAAAGAAAGAACAGGGATTTACTTACATGTTTGCAAATTCGGTTTTCAGTTTGGGTTCAAAACCCAACTCTTTTCTCTTTCTCCTATCATTCTTCGTTTTCCAACTGTTTGGGTGAGCAGGATGAGAGCTGTTGCTCCCGCAATCTTTGCGTTTCCCTCTCTCTCTCTCTCGGTCCTCTGTTTCGTTTCGGTTGTGCAGAGGGAAAAACCCTAATTTAATGGTTTTTTTTTTGGTTTTGTTCTTATCTTTTTTTTTTTTCTTCTAGCTATTCCAAAAACTCCCTTGGGTTGGTTCCTAGGGCAATTCCTAGACAGTGCAGGGGTTTTAAACTTGAGCCTAGTCTTTTAAAAAAGTTCTGGCCTAAGCCCAGGCCGAAGTCTGTACTATAATTAGAAGGGTGGGCCTGGGCCTACCATGGCCCGTCCCATGCCCACCCTTACTTAAAAGAAAGCCTAGTCTACCCTTGGCACAAAAAGCCTTATTACAAAATTATCTCAACATCCCTTGAACACCTAAATAACCCACATAAACATACACGGCTTGAATCTTGCTCTCTTGTGTAGAGGAACATACAATAGTCTCTTCTTGTTGTCTGCATCGCTTTTGTTTTCAATGTTGCTTGTGCACCACATACAATTTTTTTTCATGTACCTTAGTTAAGTACATACTATTGTATTGAACACATATATGAACCAAGTTATTTTTGAAACATGTCATAATATACAACAAATAAATAAATAAATTTTTATGGATCTTTTTGCGTTTCAATTTTCTTAAAGTTGCTTCTTTTGAGACCTTGTATTAGATTGGAATATTGACACACGTATCAATGTTAATACACCTTTTTTCTTTTTATTAAAAGAAGGGGTAAGAAACCCCAAGTAGTGAATTCTAACAAGAGCATACCAAAGGCCCAAGAATTCTAAACAAAGCAATGCCCCACCCAGATAAAACAAAACACCCTCTACTAAAAGCACAACAAAAAGATGAAAAAACAAAAACAATGGGGGCTTCCACAAGCAGACTAAATAACCCCCTCCTTGCCAACCTAGATCATCCTCTCCAAACCCACAATTCAAAAATCAAACAATGTAGCTCTAAAAATCAATGATCTCTTGCCAATTTCTTACCTTGACCCTACTCAAGTCTGTGAGACCCTTGCATCCAATCATTTTTTGAAAACTTTATGAGATGGTTCAATGTAACCGTTAAAATCATGCTCATTTATTTCCAACCATATGGAATCTCACATATAATCTCCTCGATGCCTAACTCATTAAGAGAACCCTCAACTCTGGAGGAGTTGCTAATAAAACTCCAAAATTTTCTTCTACATATCTCACAAATCACGATATATAACGCAAAGTACTTAAAAAAGAATGATATATCAAGCTTTCTGATGCAACACAATAAAGAGAAACCACAGCTTGGGAAGGATGGGAGCCTGAATTTTAGATTTTGGAAAAATCTTGGCAGGGATGGGAAATGACGAAAATATTCTTATAAAATTTTTAGATTGCTATGAAATTTTACAGGTGAGTACATAAGCCTGTTAAGTACCATTGTTTCAAATTTTAGGATTTTAGAAAAATAATTGAGAGGAATATGAATATTTAAAGATTGTTGATTTTAGAAAACTAAAAACACAATAGAGAAGAAAAAAGAATCAAGAAAGAAAGAAACAAAGGAAAGATAGAGAAGAAAAATATAGAAAAGGAAAAGATGAAATAAAAGAGATGAGAAGGAGGGAGGGTGAAATAGATACTCACACATACACTAAGGTGCCACAACCCACGTGAAGGAGAGAAAGGGGAGCCTAGAAAGGGGAGCCTATGGGAGAGGTGTCACCCTATGGAGAAGAACCTGGTCACGACCAGCCCTGGGAAAACCACCCAATAACACTTTTTTTTTTCTTTTATCATTCTTCCATGTTTTGGTGCCTTTAAATAGCTTACAAGCTACCTCTCGTAAAAAAACAGAAGGCTTACAAGCTTTGAAAATTAAAAAGCATAAAATTGGAAAACTTGTATACTAAGACTAACTAAAATTACACAGTCTAAATCCTACACTTCTTAAAATATTCAAAACTTGATGCACAGGTTTTCCTAAATCTAATACTTGCTTAAAACATTAAACTTTCTAAATCTAAAATTGCCAAAAAGTGTGAAATATGGGGGCTGTTAGCTAGCACATTAGTGGGCTTCACACTTTGACTTATTGACCCAAAATACTATTCACGTCATTCACAGATACACCTATAGTATTTTGGTCATAACATTCCCAAGTCACCTTGGATTTACGCAATCTTGGTCTCGTTAGAGAGATAATTGGATAACCTCTCTAATGATACCAAAATAAAGCCAAAAAATGCAAGTTTTGACCCTTGAAAACTTAGGCTAAAAGTGAATGACGTGATTACTTGGTACTACCAGCCTTATGACATTTAAAAAGATTCTTAAACAGAAAATAAAACCTACACTACTAGACACATCAACAGAGGACTATCCATGGCCTTCCAATTTTTTCCTTTTGATTGCATATGCTTTGGCTTCATACTCCCCGTGATGCGGACATCATGACCGAGATGATGATTGGGTCATGTTCACAATTTTTTATTTATGTTTTTTATTTTCTTTTATGTAATTGTGTTTCATGTAAAAGGGGGCACGGGATTTTGAGGGCTGTTTTGACATTGCTAGTTTATTAGGGATGTTTTTCGTTATTTATTTAGTTGGGGGTTACTTTTGGGTAGTCATTGTTGTATTAGAGTTATTTTAGTCCATACATAGACTTTACTATGTAACCCTAGTTATAGGACTCTGTAAGAGCAATTCACGACTATGCCTTAATTTTTATGATGCAATGAATAAAGAAATTTGGTCTCACGTTTTTTTCAGCTTCTTCTTCCTTCCTCTCGTCTGTTGAAGATCAAGCAAAACCCTGGAATGGGTCTAGGGAAATCTCTAGTTTAACCGTACTAATAGAGATTACTCCCTTCCTCTTGGGTCAAAGGTCTCCCACCATTTCTTCTTCTTTTACTACTTTTACTAATTCTATGATGCTGAAATCAAGTGCTTGTTGGAAGAACCATCTCCATCACTAACTCCTCAAGGATTTGTTTGATCCACCACTCTAAGAAGATTCCCTAGGCAGAGATGACACTATTCCCAACAAGAAATTGTTGAAACTCACAGTTTTAAAGGAGGTAGTTCAGACTTTATTAGCTATAGGCGTTAAAAGCCTGCTGTGACAAATCAAGGGAGATCAGCCCCCAGTTGCAGCTACCCCATTCTTTGAGGGGTTTGACTTCTCCATGACGTGATACACACTTGGATGATCCACATTGAAGCAAACCTCATCAAGTTGTTGGCTGTTTGAAGAGATTATATCCTATTTACTGCTGTGCAGGCATTAAACAGGGGAGAAAAGAGTTTGTAGGAGATTGGACTCCAGCTCCTAGATAATAGGAATCTGTTCGAGGGATTTTGGGAGGACTATAACAACTCTAAAACGATCCTGAGGGGGCAGAATTCATTCTCAAAACTGCTGGGAATTTCGAACACTACCTGGTTTCATCAGACCAAAACGTTAAAACAAGGCCAGCAAGTCACCCTGGGAGATTGAATCCCATCTCCATACATCAAGCTCTCTTTTGGATTTGGTTTTGCTAGGGTACAGTACACTCCTAATTGATCCAGCTGTAAGTGGTCATCATCCCAAAAGTTGATTCAATTTGAAACTCCAGCTTGGGTTTCTAAGAGATGGCAGCACCCTATTGACTACATGGAGTTGTTGGGAATTGCTCTAGAATCTCATGGCTGACTGTTGTTGAAGTTTATTTGGGTTGATATCCTAGTTGAGATCGTTCCAAGGCTCTGTTACAGCAGCACCCAGGTTTGAATCCTCTTATACATGGCCTGTTGAATCCCTACATGAGTAACATGGTGGAGGTTGTGGTCTATTCATATATGAACTGTGGCGCTACTGTTCTATTAGCATTTATGAATTCTTAATCCTATATTTTCTGAACCTAGTCAATTCTAACAGCCTTTAACTTTCTCCCCTATAAAATTATTCAATTGGTTACCACTTCCCTTTCATATTGTCATGTTTTAGACAATGATTTTTGAAGACTTTTAGCATCATACAACCACCTCTTATTTTTGTTTTCTTAGCTAATTAATGTCTTACTCATATTGTTAGGTTTAATTGTTGATTAGAAACTTTGTATGCCTTAATTCTAATCATGCATATCAAACTTGACTTAAGACCTATCTGAATTAGCATGTGGACTTGCGAGTAGGAATCTCGTTTATTTATTTATTTTTATTTACTTTTAGCAATTTTATTCCTATCTCCTAGCACACACCCACTAGCCTATATGCATGCTGCATCACCCTGGGTTGAAGAGGTTCGACCACGAACTTGTGGGAGTAGAAACCTTAAATTTGAGGATGAACACTTCACCTTGACTATCTTCAATTGGTTGGGACAGCAACATTGGAGACATAAAAAAGGAAGCCATCATATAGTCATCTTGGAACAAACTTGATTCCTTGGGCTGCAATTGTGTTTCCTCCATGTCTTCTTTCTTGTTCTCAATTTTTTCCTCAATTATGGTTCATATTGAGGAGCTAAGGATTTTTCAACTGACTTATGTTCCTTGGAAGGATCTTCTTTAGGTGTAGGCTCTTCAATTGGTTCATGTTCCTTGGAAGGATCTTCGTTAGATGTAGGCTCTTCCTTCTCATCTTATTGCTCTATTGGGGAAGGTCGTTACGGAAGTATTTGCATTTGATAGCATACACCAAGATCAAAAAATTGTAGAACACATGTCTCTTGGTCGTAGCTAACACGTAGTTCCTTAATTCATGGTTTGCGAAACACTATCCAACGGCTCTCCAATGGATTGATTTTACACTTAACCCCATTTTTGTAAGGTCCACGTCCCAATTGAAGAAATAATCCATCTTCATAATATCGACAAATTTTTTGATCCTTCTCATCTTCTAGAATCTTTTCGATCATGCCTTTGAAAATCTAATTCTCCTTATACTTGTCACTTATTAGAACTATGAATAATTTCCCAAATGGGAGATTAAACTTTGTACTAACCTCACACATGTTCAAAGGATTGAACTAGTTGTAATTTGTAAAACCCAAAGCTTTGACACCAAATCTGATGCAACATAATAAAGAGAAACCACAGTTTGAAAGAAGAATGGAAACCAGAATTTCAGATTTTGAAAAATTCAGACAAAGGTGGGAAATGATGAAAATACCCCTGTAATATTTTCAGATTGCTATGAAATACAGGTGAGCACTTAAGCCTGTTAGGTACCACTATTCCAAATTTTAGGATTTTAGAAAAATAATTGAGAGAAATATGAATTTTTAAAAGTTTCTAATTTTAGAAACCCAGAAACATAATAGAGAAAGAAAAAGAAGCAAGAAAGAAAGAAATGGAGGAAAGAGAGAGAAGAAAGAGATATAAAAGAAGGAAAAAATGAAATAGGAGAAGAGATGAGAAAGAGGGAGGGTGAAGTAGATACTCACATGTGCACTAAGGTGCTACAACCCATGTGAATAAGAGAATGGGAAACCTATGGGAGAGACGTCACTCTATGGAGAAGAACCTGACCACGGCCAACCTTGGGAAAACCACCTAATAACACTTTGTTTTTCTTTTATCAATCTTCTATGTATTTTATTTCTCAACTTTGGTGCCTTTAAATAGGCTTACAAGTTTTGAAAATTAGAAAGTATAAAATCGGAAAACTTATACACTAAGACTAACTAAAATCACAATTTCTAAATCTTACACTCACTAAAGTACTCAAAACTTGTTGCACAAGTTTTCCTAAATCGAATACTTGCTTAAAACATAAACTTCGTAATTGACCCAAAACACTATTTATTGATACCCCTATAGTAGCTAGTCTCTCCCTGCTGGCTCCATTGGAGATTTTTTTATAGCTTTCCCAAATCACCTTGGATTTGCGCAATATCGGTCTCGTTAGAAAGGTAATTGAATTACCTCTCTAATGACACCAAAATAAACCCAAAAAGGCAAGTTTTGACCGTTGAAAACTTGGGCTAAAAGTGAGTGACTTGATTACTTTCTAAAAAAAAAACCAATAAAATTGGGTACTATTGGCCTTGTGACATTTAAAAAGACTCTTAAACTGAAAATTAAACCTATACTACTAGACACATCCATGGTCTTCCAATTTCTTCCTCATGATTTCACATGCTCCGTCATCACCTTCTCTCTAATACAACTCAACTCAGATCAGCCTATATATCAACTACTTGGGTTCGGCCACACAAATCCCATTCTGCCTTTCCACTCTATCTAGGGCCATAGTCTTCAGGTGTTTTCTCACTACCTCGACCCACATCCTCTTTGGTTTTCCACTTGTCCTTTTAGATCTATCAACTTACAATGTATCATTTCTTGCTGGTCAACCATTGGTCTTTGTTGCACATAGCAGTACCATCATAGTTGATGTTTTCTCATGTTGTCACCAATTGGTGCTGCCCCTAAGTTCTTGCAAATGCATTCATTTTTAATTCTATTCTTTTTAATCTTGCAGCCCATACACCTCAAATTCGCATATCTTTAAAGTGGCATATATTTTTTCTCTTAGTAAATAAATAACGTGTTTTTCTTATTTCAAGAAATAGATAAAATATAGAAATGAAATTTAGATAGGGGATGAAGGAAATTTGTGATGGTATATATAATATAAAGATTAAGTAAAGCAAAGTTAGATCAGCTATAGGGATATATAATAGTAAAAAGTAATACGATGTAAAGATGGAAAGAAAGGTAAAATAGCTTTTAGATAGGATTTTATGTAATGAAAATAATAGATGGTTACATACTAAGTATTTAATTGTGTTTTTGTGTTATTGATCGATATAATAGCTGTAACAGCTGTCATATGTATCCAACTCGTTAGGGGAGAGAACTCTATTTCAGTCTTCATGTTCCTTTTCTGTCGCTTCTGTTCAACCGTGTGATGATGCTACTTCTTGAGGGGATCATGACAAGTTGGTTGGGCTAGGAGAACTTCTGTGGAGTGATTGCACTGTTGTGGACCTAGAGGTGGAGGTCGATTTCCAGCCTTAGTTTTCCGAACTAGTTCTGCTGGGGCCATTTCTCGGGGTGGGACTCATGTAGCATGCATGAGAAAATAGATGTGCAAGAGAACTAGCAATAAGTCTAATCAGCCTATCAAGATAGGATCATATAAAATAATGAAACTTGCACCTAAATACTTAAATTATTAACTATCTTCCACTTAAGAACTATCTAAACAAAACAATGCATAAAACCCAACAAATAGGCTAAACAAATAAGCTATAGATACCTAGGTAATGGGCTGGACAGCAAGCAAATAACTGGACGAAAGGTGTATAAGCAAGAGCAAGCAGTCCCGAAAGGGTGAAGCTAAACAAGTTATGGTACTGATGTAAAGGTGCTGGCACCAACTAGGAATTATGTGTGAGGGTGTTAAAGAAGCAGATAAAGGGCTATGTAGTAAGAGGAAAACATGGGTAGCAGCTAGTAGTAGATGTAGGGATGTGTAGAGGGCACCTTTCTTCAGCTAAAGAACCCTTGTAGCCTTGTAGAGGACTTGCTAACTCAATCTTCAATCAGCCACAGAGTAGAACCTTCAAATCTTCACATAAACCTCTCTTAGGCCTTTTTTCAAACACTTGAACAACAACTATGATTAGGAAATCTTGCCATGTGGCAAGCTTAGAGTGTACTAGCATTGGAGGAGAGTTCTTCAGAACCTTTACATGGACTGGGGAATGTTCGGAGTCCATCGCTTCGATTGAGAGTGGATTTGGAGCTGATTTAAGCATGACATGCTTTTCGAGGCATGTGGGACCCACTTGTCTATGTGGGTGGGTCCACATGAGGGCACCATCAACGTAACATGGCTATTGGACTTTTATGTTATCTCTAGTAGTTATTTCCTATTTTTCTGCATTTTATTTTGATTTTTTTGGTTATAGGGGTATATTGGTTATTTTCTGATTTTTTAGGGGTTTCTGTGCAAAATCAGAATTTGAGGATTTTAGTTTGAGCGAATAAGTGCATGTTGCATGTAGGAGGGTCTTTTTATATTTAACTTTTGCTTCTTTTATTTTACTAGGATTTTATTTCTAATTTTAGAAACCTAATATAAGTAGGATTTTGAATTTATATAAATAAAAGGAGAGCTGGCCATACAGCCCTAACTTACACATAAAATAAATCAAAATTTGAAAGCTTTGTTAGCTCTTTCTTCCTCAGCCAACTACCCCATTGGAGAGTTTGCTTGAGATCTTCTCTTGGTCTACCTACAAGAGTACAAGGTTGGTGATTACCTTGTAAAGAGGATGGTTATTTCCTCAGGTACACAATATCCCTTCATGTTCTTCATCATCTACTTCTTTTCTTATTTCTCTATTGTTTTCTTGATCTCCACAGCACCCAAACCCATCCTTACATCTTCTCCTTCATCCATACAAACCCCTACACCATTCCCTTGCTTCCTTCTCAAAACCAAACTTCCCTAACTCCTTTTACATCTCACAGCTAGCCATATCCTGCACAAAACCCAGAAAACCAGAAAACTGCCATAACTTCAAGAAACCTAGCCTAAACTTATCCCCTTGCTCCCATACATAACCCAATCGGCCATCTGGAAAACCTTTTCCCTTTATTCCTTTATAAATAAATCCTTGTTTCCATCTTCCCTACCTGCTGGTCCCATTAAAACCCTGTAAACATTATCAAGAACCTACCAAGAAACCATCAAAACTCTACCCTCTTTGATCATAACCTTTCCCAAACCCAATCGGTCACCTTATAATAACCCACCTCATCATCTCATTCCTTAAAACAATTCCCTATACCCCTATAACTTGCTGCCTGAGTTAACCCCTTACAAAACCCAACTCCTTTTCTTGAAAACTAGAGGAAACCCCTTTTTGTGGGATTAATTTTCTTGTGAAGGGAATACAATCTCTAAGCCTGTGGCTGACCTGTATTCACCCATATTTAGAATTTAGGTTGATCAAACCTAAAATCCAGAACCTATACCCCATTCGGTTGCTCTTTCTAATCAGCAAGTTTCCAGGAGATTGTATAAGGAAGAAACAACATTCTGTCCAGGTCTTATTTTTTCAGCAGACCACTTTCTATCAGTTGTGGTTGATTCATGAGGAAGGTTTATTGAAGTTTTGGGTCTTTCAAACCCAAAACCCATCTGTCAGAAGCCCTCAGTTAGCCCACAATTTTCCTTCTTATGGATTGCTAATCTGGATAAGATTCTAACTCTGAACCATCTAAAAAGTCTAGGATGGAACTTGGTAAATAGGTGTTTTTTGTGCATGAATGAGGAGACAGTAAACTATTTACTTATCCACTGTATGCTGGTGAGGAATTTGTGGGACTTTTTTCTCTCCCCTTTAAATGTCTATTGGGTGTTACTGTTTTGGTTCATGGATTTTGATGCCGACATCCAACCTGAAGTGGGGTCCACGTGACATGTGGGTGGGACCCACACATGTTATCCTTGTGGCACCCAAGTGGGGGACGCATGGAACATCTTAGAACTGATTTAGTTAGTCTTTTATTAGATTTTATGTTAGGATTATCTTTAGCCTTATCTTTTATTTATGAGTTGAGTTTATTAAAAAATCCTTACGTAATTAGGAGCCTTTAAATCAAAGTTGTAATCCCATTTTTTCTCTTTAGGCCATATTTTGAAGGGTCAAAACTCATTCATTTGGGCTGATTTTGGAAAGGTTATTCAGTTATCTTTCCAACGAGACCAAGATCTTTAGAATCCTATGTGATTTAGGAAAATTATCATTTTATTATGAAATTTAGTTATTTTAGAGAGTTTTATGTTTTTTAGGAAGTTTAGTTAGAGTGGAATTTGTAAAAATTGGCATGTAATGTCTATATATATGCATGTAAGCCACAATTTTATGAATGAAATTGATGAATAAAGAATTTTCTTGCTTTCTAGTTCTTGGCTAGTGTGTTTTTTCTTTATGAAGTTTAAAAACCGAGAGTGGTTTTCCCCAAAGGTGGATTCTTTGGGTTTATTCAAGTTTGGTGGAGGCCAAGATCCCCTGTTTCGGGTTTAGAAAAACTTTAAATTAGATCTTCATCTTTTCTTTAATTTAAAGCATGTTCATGCTTCCTCTATTTTACTTGGCTTTTATTTGAGATTCTTGTTTATCATTCTATATCAACTTTGGTATTGTCTCCATTGTGCTGCATCAATTTTGGTATCAGAATCAAGTTATAACTAATTCTTATCTAGTTGTAATCTTAGGAAACCCTGAAAAATCTAGAAAACTTGAAATTTTGAAAGGGTGTCTTGGAAGGGTTTAACCTTGAAATTTTGGAAAGGGTCCCTGGAATCTTTGAAATCTTGGAAAAGAGGTCAATGTTTTTGGAAAGTCTAAACCCTGAAATTTTTGGAAAGGACCATGAACTCTAAAATTTATAGAATCCCTGAAAAGATAAGATGGTTTTGCTAGTGAACACTGAGTTTGTTTTTCCTTTTGGAAAGAGAACTAAAATAGCGATTAGTGGCTAGGTTGATCAGAACCTTATTTCTACATCTTTTGTTGAAGAGTTCTTACAAGATCTAAAAAATCAAAGATATTGTGGATATGTTAAAAACCGTGTTGTTGATATTAAATTCCATTACGGAAGAGACACTATGATGGTGTTGAATGCTTAGTGTGTGATTTTCCCTTAACTGACATGATAGTGATTTAGCAGGCGATGGATTGAGGAGAGAAAATTTGCTTTTAATCAAGAGATCCAAGTGTTGCGACTCTATAACCATGATGTATGGTATCGTCTTTGACTTAGGCCTGCCAATAAGGTGCCATTAGTGGTAACTGAAAGTGTTCAGAATTCTATAGATAAAAGGACAAAAAAGAGCTCCTATGCAGTTAAGGAAAATCTTAAGATAGAATCTAGTGAACCTCAAGATTGAACTTTGTTCAAACCAAAGCTGTCTAATGAAGAAGACACACCTACAACTAGTGTGGAGAGAGAATTTTAATGCGAGAAATATTGAGCAGACTCATGCTGATGTTTTGAGTGAGATAAATGAGGCTATGGTGATTGTTGACACATGTACCATTGCTATCCCAGTTCGTGACTAGTCATCTGATAAGAATCAAGTCCAAGTCCAGGAAGAGACTCAACCTATTTTGATAGCTATATCAGTCCATGAGCGTGAACAGAAGACAAATGAGGTGTACTATGAATTCTTTCTACTACCCGATCCTTGTAATATGAAGAGCCTATGGTTATACAGTTCAAGCTTCCCATGGTTGCTGATTCTTCTTCACTATAAAACCCGATGATGAATTTTTTCAAATAAGAGGAGTTTGATGTAGACATCCAAACTGAAGTGGGGTCCACATGACATGTGAGTGGGAGTGGGACGCACACGTGTGATCCTTGGAGTTGATTTAATTAGTCTTTTATTAGAT
>JAOXJP010226092.1:0-11551 GCA_025762735.1 Platanus orientalis | reverse complement strand
TTTACCTCAACCTTTTAGGTTGGGAGTTTGTATGCTTAGAGATGTAGGAGCACAGTCCTTGATCTTCCTCCTCTCTTATCTTGCACAGGAACCCTCATTTGTGGCCACAAGAGAGAGACAACACCCCTCTTCTTCTATTTTGGAAGCTTGGAAGCTTGAATGAAAGTGTAGAGAAAGTGGAGCTTGTAGAACTCTTCTTCTTTCCTAAAAATTCTTTTCTTTCCCCTTTATTAATCCCCTTGAGAAACTTCTTCTAAATCCCTTAAAAGTTTAGGTTTAGAAGGGAAAAATTACCTTTTATAGTTGGGAGGAGCATCCATGGCCTTAGGATAGGCATATGGTAAATAGAAGAGCATTTTGGGCCTATAGATGTGTTACAATGAGGTTCAAATTTCAAAAAAATTGTCTTGAATTTTATGTCAAAAGATTACCAAAAATGCCCTTCAAATCGATTTGGGATCTCAAAACTCATATCGCAATCGGTTTGGGCTTATCAATTTGAGTCTCTGGACACTCAAAATTGATTATGGGTTTCATAATCGATTTTGCCAAAATCTATTTTGAGTACTTGTGGGTTCCGAGCGGATGTCGGGATCAAAAGTTTGGCCATTTTGAGTACTTGTGGGTTCCGAGTGGATGTCGGGATCACTAGGGGAATGAACCACTCTGCTTCTCTGGTTTGTTTCCATGCCTCTGTCTCGGCTTCTTCTTCTATCATTTTCTCATTCCCTTTACCCTTAGGATGTAAATATGAGACCTACTTAGAAACTATGCCTGACTAGGTAATAAAGGCTATGAGCTCATTCAGCTCAGTTTTTTAAAGTTCAGGATCTGCCACTTCGCCGACTAGGTAACCTAGGGGGACTCGGTTTAGTAGGAATTGTATTCGGGTGGGTGGAGAGATGTTGATGACTTGGTAAGGGGATGAAAGTTTGGTGAGCTGGGTATATAGTGATGGTGGTTAAATGATATAGGAAGATGAAAATAGGTCATGAGTTGCCAAACCTTCCCAATACATATTGATGTTAGGGGAAAGAACTGTGATTAGGCTATCTGGGGCCGTATCTCACATGTTTGTGAGTAGGTGCTCATATTCCAGAGGAGAAATGAGCTCATGAAAGTATCCATTTATGGGGGACACTTAATTGGTGTTGGGTAGAAAAATGACTTCTTATGCTCTGTGATCTTGGTGATGTAGTTAGAGGGATTGAACTGAGTGCTGGTGAGACCGATCATGTTGACCCCTTTTGGTGGTTGGTGGTCAGGGAGTGGGTTTTAGATAATGTTGGAATTTGATGGGAAATTGGTGGGTGTGGGGTCAAATGATACCTCACCCTCATTGATCAGGTCTTGGATGTCGTGTTTCAAGTGAAAACACCTGTCGAGGGTGTGCCCTAGAGTCTGATGGTATTCACAATGCTCCACTTGGTTGGAGCAGTAGGGCAGAGGGTAAGGAGGAGGTCTTAGGTTAAGAAATTGCAATAACCTTTTCTTGATGACGTACTCCATGATGTACTGGTAGGAGTAGGGCAATGGGGTGAACTTTCTATTTTTCTTTTCTTCTCCAAGTGCACTCGGATATTTAGGTTGGTAAAAATGTTGTGTTTGAGGACTAATGATATTCATGGCTTCAAGGTAGCTTTGGGTTGGTTATGGTGGAGGCAGAACATGACCGTTATTTTGACTAGGCTGAGGAACCTTAATGGCCTGAACAAAATTTGCTTCCAGTTTGGTAACAGTTGCCTTCTTTGGAGTACTTCGGGTGGAACTGGCTAGGGTGAGAGGTGCATTTGGTACCAATCCTACCTCGATGGCCAACTCTACCTTTGCAGTTTTGTCAACAACCTAGATGAAATTATTCCATGACGCGGTCAAGAGCATCAACTGATAAGTGGGACCGAATATCCTCGTGAAGGTAGATATCATGTCCTCTTCGGACATACGGTGTTTCAGGTTGGAGGTCTTTAATCTCCACCTGTAGGCAAAGTCCCTAATATTCTCTCCTGATGCAAGTCTCATTCCTTTGATCTCCCCTCTGGTTGGGAGCAACTCAAGGTTAAAAATATAATGATTGAGGAATGACTGTGTCAAGGCCCTCCACGTATTAATGTTGCTCTTCTCTTGGCTTGCCAGCCATTTCGCTACATTCTTCTCAAGGCTTTGGCCAAACATCTGGACCAAGATCCATTCATCATGTCTCCATTGGAACATAGCATTACAGTACATGCGGAGGTACATCCTAGGGCAAGTGGTACCATCATACTTCTTAACATTTAGCATTTAGAAGTTTTGTGGTAGTACACCCTCGAGGTGGATATAGAGATTGTCAGAGTCTATAGAGATGGGGAACTATTCCCCTTTCATTAACTCAACCTCTGCTGCCAACTTAGCTAACTGTGCACTAGTCTCATCTTCTAAAGGAGCAAGACTCTCTTTGCCTTTTCTTCTTGAATTAAATGGGCCATATTGCTCTTCTAGGTCGAATACGGCCCGGTGTTCCGGTTGCATGTATGAAGTTATGGCTCGGAGCAGTGCCATGACATAAATGGGGCCTTATATGTGTGATGGGCCATGTGGCAAAGTTTGCTCGGTGGTGCTAGGAGGTTGTGGCTCGGATACTGTGCTCTGGCCGTACGGTCCTCTTTACTTCATTAAATACTCAAACATCAGCTTCTTAAACTCAGAAAGGGTAGAAATTCAAGGATGGTCACTAATGCTGGGTTGGCTAAGGGATGGTGAAGAGATTTATGGTGGTGAAGAGGATTGACTAGACTTGGGGGTGGATGTCAAACGATGCTGGAACATGAAGTTCCCCATTAATTGGTCCACTTCTGATTTGAACCCATTTGAGAGGGTGTCTTCAGGACCAATCCTACCAGGAGGTGGATTTCCCATGGATACCTCTAAAAGGTAAGCAGTGTAGTGCTTGCGACAGGAGGAGGTGTTGACTTGTTGGCCATAGCTTTGCTACGTTGTGCCTTCTTCTGCTTCTGCAGTTGAGTCCTTGGGGGAGCAATTGTAGCTTGCTTAATTGAATTCATAGAAAAGAACTTCATTGTTATTATTTTGTAAGGTTCATTCTTTACATTCTTTCAAAATTGATAGCCAGGTGCTTTATAAATGCATATGTCATACAGGTGAATTCATGTCCTGTAACCAACTATAAGATTTTTGGAAACAAAGCTTTGTACAATATATACATATTGAAAAAGATTACAAAAGGAGGGGCTACTTTCCATAATATATCAAAAAGACAACATAAAATGACAAATCTAAAGATCAGGCACTACTAGAGATAGTGGAGGTGATACTGGTTCATAGCCCAAGGAGAAGATCTGTTCTCTCAACTTGTGAACCCATGATTATATCCACTAATCTTGTACAAAGGCATGATATTTTTATGCCTCATCTAAATTCCTAAATCCTCGTGGGAAGTCCTACTATCATTGAGCTCATTTTTTAGAGAACAAATAAGCTTGGCTTGAGTTTCATTCCAATGCTAGGTACACTCACGTGAGACCTCAGCCTCCGTATACAAAAGTATCTAAGCTTCTAAGGTAGCCTTGGTTTGGGTATACAGAACCCGCTCCTCAGCTAAATTTGTTAATGCTTGCTTGTACTCTGCTTGAGTGTAAGAAGGCTCTATATATGATGAAGATGTAGATTTGGTGCATTGCCTCTTATTTGAAGAAGCGGATACTATAGGTGTAGTAGGCTGTAGAGGAGGCTTGTGTGAAAGCCAATGCTCATATGTAGGTGTCATGGCCTGTGTTTTCACGAATACTAACTGTGGATGTCCTGAGACTCTATTGTGTGAGCTATCACACAAAGCGGCTAGTGTAGATTGTGTATGATTGGATGTGCGGTGGTTAAGTTTGCATATATCTTCGAAGACCATGGTGAAGTCAAAGAGATCTTGCCTGAGTGCCAATTGCCGAAGGACGCATATGGGTACATAAGGAGTGCTCTGGTAGACTCTTATGATAACCATGTATGTGCGGTCCTTAGTAGCAAGAAGCAAGTAACGTGCCCTGTGCCACATGATAGCTAAGTAATCTGTTTAGGAAGCATGGCAGCTAGTAGCTTCTGATAGCCTGATGTAATCGCTTTAATAAGCATGGCAGTTCGGGTGGATGTACGCTAACATGAACGAGATCTCCTCTAAGTAGAGCCCTTATGCCTTTGTGGGGCTTTGCTTCCTATAGGAGGTATGATTCATTTTTTTTCTTTTATTTATTGTTTTTTATTTTCTTTAATTTTCTTTTGATAGTGTTAATTCTTTCTTTTGCAGGTGTGGTGTTATGAGCACTTCCCTTCCTTGGCTCCTAGGTGCAGGGGTGAGGAGACATTTCCCTTCCCCTGTGTTGCACGGTGAAAGGTGGCACACACTTTCCATAAGGCCCAAAAATCCATCTCGACCTTCCGACGGGAGTTAGATCTTCTGATGTCTAACTAGGTAAGTACACAATACTTTAGTTTGATCAATTAATTTTTTTCTTTTTCTTTTTTGCAAATCATTATCTAACTTCTATTATGCCTTGTGTAGGTCAAATGGCGGCCGTAGACCCGTTGGGCCTTAGGGGTGGAGGATACCTTGGACCAGACCTTGGCTAAGGGTTGGTCTCATCAGAGGGTCATATTGGTGGCCCTTGGTGAGGTTACCATGTACCTTGGGGAGAGGTGCTAGAGGTAGGTTGGAGTTGGGGTGGAGGACTTTGTGGTCCCACACTCACCTCCTCGGGTGATTGACACTGAGGGGAGACTGGTAGAGGGGAGGAGGGCATTGAGGCCTTTATGTTCCTAGACTAGGCCAGGAATTATAGTGAGTGGTGGGCCACTCAGAGTTGTGGGCCCTTGGGTGGCCCCATTGAGGCTCAAGTGAGCTTATTTTATTTTGAAAAACATTTGTTCATTTTCTTTATTTTTCTTTCTTTTAGTTTGATAATTTTTTACTTGTTTGACTTTTAATAGGCAGCTGAAGCACAACTTGTAGAGGAGCCAATACCTACTGTCCAGCAAGGGAGGAAGATGAGAGTTCCCCAAGCTAAGCCCAATTTGATGGGGATGGTGTCCGAGGTGGTACCCGTGACTGATCTCGAGGGTGGGGTCACTGAGGAGCCCTTTCCTGAGGTCAGGCTCCCCGAGGGTTGGGTGGCCCCTAAGGCAACTACTTAGGTATGATTTTTGACTAATTTAAGTACATTTCGAAACTTCATGAATTCTTTTATTTAGTGTTTTGACAAAGCTTTGTGTACTTGTGCATGTTTCTAAGGAGGTGTACCTTAATGCCCTCTGGAAGTTGGCGAGGTGCTTTGCCCTGGTGGGTCAAAAGCATTAGGCTCACTTGACTGAGGTCATGGTCTTGAAGGCGAGCTACAGAGCAGAGGTAGAGGAGGTAAAGATACATGACTATTTAGTTTTCTTTTAAGCATTTTTCTTTAAGTGGGTTTTGACATGTGTGTTTGTTTTTCTATATTTGCAGGGACAGATCCCCATTCCAGGGGATACTAGAGATGCTGTGGAGGACACTGAGATGCCTTCCACTAAGCCTAAGGTTGGTAGGTCCACGAGCTTAGGACATGGTGGAGTTGAGTATGTTCCTCCTCCATAGACTATTGAGGAGATAGGTCTCATTATGAGGGGATTGACTACCATTGTGCCCTCTAGAGATGTTGTTATTCGTTCCAGGGGGCCTAGTTTACACTTGAGTAAAGCAAGGGGCGAGAAGAGAAACATTCAAGGAGAGGAGGGCCGACTTCATAGCCAATCCTCCTACAGAAGATGAGGGGGGGAAGGATTAGAGAGGATTTGATCTATATATACTTTTTTGTTTTTGAGGATGGACTTAAACATTTTTTGGCTGATGGGTTGTATATATTAACCCTGGGTGACTTTGGACATGTTTGGGGATTCTTTTTATTTTGTTTGCTTGAGAGGATGTTAAATTCAGATTGGTTATATATTTTAATTGCTTGACGATGGCTTTTATTTATTCATTTTCATTGTTCTTTTATGGTTTGATTTACTTGTTGTTCTACTTATGGGATGTCTATGTCATCTACACCATTGTGCTACATATATTATGCAAAAGGGGTGAGAGATATTCAAATTTAAATAAGAAGGTAAAATCTAGACCTAATTATCTAAAAAATAATTTGGACTAATTTTATAAAGTCGAACCTGAATTCCTAGTTTCATTTTTAATCAATCATGCAAGCAATCAATCAAAATCACGACAAACAAACTTAAAGCTAGACCATTAAGATATTGAGTGTAGCCTAATAACTTTAACCTAAAAATGGCTAAATGCACATGCATTTTTGAGATTCTGAAAGATGAAGTGTACTTGTCGAAACACCTCCCCAAAAAAGATCGGATCATAGAGTGGTAACTAACTTGGGTAACTCGGAAGGGTTGCGCTAACATAGCAACAACTGCTCAGATGTTGTTCCCATCCTATGTGGTGGTCCAATGTTTGTCCATTGGTAGGTAATAACCTAGATAAGGGGTCATGAGAGTGATGTATTGGTGCAATGTCGTGTCCTTGGACTCATTTTGTACAAAGTATAAAATAACAGAGATGTTTTGTATACAAGTTGTTCAACTATGAATTTGGTCCTACTAACTAATTCAAGCTATCTTAAAGCTATGTGAGCAGGTTTTCTATCCTATGCATGACAATTTAGAGTGATTGTTATCCTAACTAACTAATGAAGTGACCTAAGTTTAATTCAAAGTAAGTAGGCATGTGAGAAAGCAAGTAGACATGTGATAAAGCAAGTAGACATATGAGAAAGCAAGTAAACATGTGAGAAAGCAAGTAGACATGTGAAAGCATGTATTTGACATAGACTAAGACTTGTACATGTGGACATTAAACATGTCCCCAGTGACGTCGCCATTCTGTGGACGTGGGGCACTTACTTTGACTTGCTAGTCGTCGATCCTCCTTTCTTTCTTTTCGTGAGAGAGAGAGATTTGGGCTTTTGTTTTGGATTCGCCACCAACTCAGGGTTTAACCAACGGAGTTGGACATCGGTTCTCCTCTTCAGGAAAGAGGAAAAGTCTATAATTGAAGGTCTAGGGTTTAAGTCCTCTTTGGATCTCCTTACAATCGACTAGGTAAGTATACAATGATTTTTTTATTCTTGTTCACTATTATTATTTTTTTGTAAATCATTTTCTAAACTCTATTGTGCTTGTGCAGATTAAGTGGCGCCCATGGCCTCGTTGGGCTTCAGAGGTAGATGATGCCCAAGACCAAAACTCGGCTTGGGGCTGGTCTCACTAGAGGGTGGTGCTTGTGTCATTGGGTGAGGTGACCATCTACCTTAGTGAGAGGTGTTGGCGATAGGTCGGGGGTGGGGTAGAGGAGTTTGTAGTCCCACACTCACCCCCACGAGTGATTGATACTGAGGGGACCACTAGTCGAGGGGATAAGGGCATCGAGATTGTAGTATTCTTTGACTGAACCAGAGATTATCAGGAGTAGTGGACCACCCAGACCTGTGGGCCCTTGACTGGGCCCTTTGAGCCTCCAGTAAGTGTGGTTGAGTTTATTTTTTTATTTTATTTTTTGAAAGATAGTTTAATCTATTTTATCTCTTTATGAAAATTTGACCACACTTGCTTATTTCTAACAGGTCGTTGTTGCTCAGCCCCCAGAGAAGCCAGTACCTCTAGCCCGACGAGGGAGGAAGAGGAGAGTTCCTCTAGCCGAGCCTGGCCTAAGGTGGTGGTCGTGACTGACCCCGAGGGTGGGGCCAGTGAGGAGCCTTTGCCAAAGGCAGACCTTCCAAAGGGTTGTGTGCCCCCTGAGGGGATGACTCAGGTATGATTTGGTTTGTTTTAAGTTTATTTAAGACTTCATGCATTTTTTGTTTGTTTTTGTCTTTAACCAAGCTTTGTGTACTTATATAGGTTTCTAGGGAGGTGTACCTTAGTGTCCTCCAAAAATTGGCTAGGTGTTTTACCCTAGTAGGGAAAAACTACCAAGCCTATCTGACTGAGGTTACGGCCTTGAAGGCTACACATCGGGCTGAGGTAGAGGAGGTAATCACATCACCACCCCCTTATTTTTTTATCTTTTCGCTAATCTTTTTATGATTTTGACGTATGCATTTGATTTTGCAGTTACAAAGATTGATTCCTGTCTTGGGAGACACAGGAGGTGTTGCTGAGGACACCGAGATGCCTCCTACTAAGCCTGAGGTAGAGCAACCAGGGGGAGGTCAGACTGTGGAGGAGTAGCCTGAGAGAGAGTAGCCCAAGAGGGAGCAGCCCACAGGAGAGACTGAGATCGGGGGAGAGCCTGAGATGTAGATAGCATTGATGCTTAGTGGTGTGGTGATAGTGACTCCCCTACAGGTTGATGACAGTCCTCTCCTAGCTATGATGGGATGCGGTTTTCTTCCACCCCGTGGTGACGATGGAGTTCGTTGTGGCGCTGGTCACTCATACACTTGGAGGAGGGTGAAGTAAAAGGCTAGGAAGGGGATAGTGAAGTATGTGGGCAGTAGCTCCGACGAGTGATTGGAGACTAGACTTTCTTCTCTTTTGGAAATGTTTTGAGATTTTTCTTTTGTTTACTTGGAAGATGTTGTAACTCAGATTAGTTATATTTGTTAGTTACTTGAGGATGGCTTTTATTCATTTTCTTTGCTTTTTTCATGGTTTGATTTACTTGTGGAATGTCTATGCAACCTATGCTATCACATTACATATATTATGCAAAAGAGGTGAAAGATATTCAAATGTAGATAAGAAGATAAAATCTAGACCTAATTATCCAAAAAATAATTTCGACTAATTTTATAAAGTCGGCATAAATTCCTGGTTCCATTTAATCAATCACGCATGCAAGCAATCAAAATCTCGACAAACAAGCCTAAAGCTAGACCTCTAAGCTATTCAGTGTAAGCTAAACAACTCTAACCTAAAAATGACTAGACATGCATGTTTCATTGAAATTCTATAAGATAGTGTGTACCGGTCGAAACATCTCCCCGAAAAAGATTGGATCACGGGATGATAATTGGCTTAGGTAACTCGGAATGGCCATGATGACAAAGCAGCAACTGCTCAGACATTGTTCCCATCCTAAGTGGTGATCTAATGTCGGTCCATTAGTGGGTAATGACCTAGATAGAGTAAACTAAATACTGATGTATTCGTGCAATGTCGTGTCCTAGGACTCATTTTGTGAAAAGTATAACGTAACAGAGAAGTATTGTATACAAGTTGTTTAAATGTGAATTTTGATCCTACTAACTATTTCAAGCTGCCCTAAAGCTATGTGAGAATGTTTTATATCCTATGCATGGCAATTTGGAGTGATTTGTTAAAGGTGGAGTGTTATCCTAACTAACTAATGGAGTGACCTAAATCTAATCCAAAGCATGTAGGCATGTAAGAAAGCAATGAAGACATCTGAGAAAGTAATTAGACATGTGAGAAACAAAGTATACATGTGAAAGTATGTATTTTGTGAGAAAGTAAGTAGGCATGTGAAGGCATGTATTTGTGAGAAAGCATGTTTTAGACATAAATTAAAACTCACACAAGTGAAGATTAAATAGAGTCCGCAACAGAGTTGCCATTATGTGGACATCGGGAGCCCACTTCTATGGTTTTCTTGTTGACATCGGGGGCCCACTTCTAAGGTTTCCTTGTTGACATCTGGGGCCCACTTCTAAGGTTTCTAACCTCAACGCACAGATGATGTGGTTCGGGAGGGAAAAAGGATTCGCTAATCCCCCTCTCTTTGGCAAGAGGGTTAGGTTTTGCTTAGAGTTGCCACCAACTCGAGGTTAACTGATGGAGTTGGACATCAACCCTCCTTTTCAGAGAAGAGGAGGAGTCTAGACTCAAAAGTCTAGGGATTAACTCCTGATACTAGTTTGAGTTCCTAAGATTTAGGGTAAGTTATTTGGCTGCACTTGGGGAACGTATTAGGTACCCCAAATACCTGCCTTTTTAGGGTGGCTTTTCTTATTCATATGAGTTTTAATTTTATATCTATGTCCATGCTTTGTTAATCATGAATTTGGATGCCTAAGCTTTATTTAGTTTGAATTAATGATTTGCTGAATTTTCTCAGGCATAACGCCTGTTTTTGCCCATCATGCCTGTTTTTTCAATGCCTGAATTTAATTCAAGGTGAAAAATAGGTGTTGGCTTATGAACAGTCCTTAAAGTATCCTTAAATTTTCCCTATTCTAAACACAGGAGACCCCTCATTGGTTAGGTCCTTAGTACGATAGTGGACCCCTCTAAATGGCTTGCTGGTTGACTACTTAGGGTTAGGTGTTAACCCTAAAGGAAGGGAGAGAAAAGAGAAGAAATTTGTTTTTTTGGTTTACAAGCCTAAAGCCTGTTTTTAATCTCAATGCCTGTTTTTCCAATGCCTGAATTTTAATTCAAGGTGAAAAATAATAGCCGTTGGGGAATCTAAATAGATTAGCACTTTTGTGCAATCTTTTAAGGCGGCTAGGTGGGTCCCAGCACTATGGGACCCAGGGTTTGGGGAAAGGTAAATCTTCTAGGTTTACACTGTGCAACCTTAGAAGTCTTAGGTATAGGCCACGTAGAGATATGATCTCCCAAAGTGGGCTATACAGTCATCTATCATAGGCCTAATGCCTATTTTTTAGTCTAACGCTTGATTGTTCAACGTTTGAATTTTAATTCGGGGAAAAACATGTGTTGGGTGTTAAACCAATAACTAGTTTGGGTTTTTAGGCCACCATAGTGGGGCCGTAAGCGGTGGGGTCTCTCCTAGGTCTTGTCACTAACCCTAGGGCAGACTCACACTTAACCAATTTTTGAAAAAAGGATGATTTTTAGGGCCCAGGCTCAACGCTTGAAAGTTACTTCAATGCCTGAATTTCCATCCAATGCCTATTTTTAAATTCAAGCATTGGGATAGAAAAGAGGGCCCACAAAGGCACATACATATAGGAGTGACTCTCAGAGGCTGATTATGCCATGGGATAGGGCTGGGGACGCCTCACTAAAAAATAGGCATTAGTTATTGGGAGAAAATCCAATAACTAGATTTCTCGATTTTGGAGCCTTTAGGGTTTTGCAAAAATCCTAAAATTAAGCATGCTAGTGGGGCATATATAGAGGAACGTCATATAAAAATTGGGCTTAAGATAATTCACAGAAAATTCATACTAAAATCAACAAATATTTCTGAAAATTAGGTCTCAAAAGACTCGATATTTTGGGTCTGTTTGGGTGGTCATCTTGAGGCCTTTCACAGCTCCTAAATTCATGACATTAAATACACATCATCATACATATGTCTAGTCTAAAATAGTCAAATTTGGGTTGAAGAAACCCTCTACAAAAATCACAACGAATTCAGCATGATAATTGGTCAAAAATAGAAGCAAGTAGAGGTTATTGAGCCTGTACTATGTAACCTGAGTTAGGGCAGAGTTCTAGCATGCAATTGACAGTATAGCAACAATCTAATTAACATATGTTAGAAGGGGGAGATGAATTTAAGCTTGGTTTAGGCTTACCTTGCCTAGGGTTGATGAAG
>JAOXJP010226091.1:0-11552 GCA_025762735.1 Platanus orientalis | reverse complement strand
TAACAAAATTTACTGTAGCTTTTTGTAGCATGAACAAAATAATCACAAAAAGACAAAAATCCCATGCTAAAAATGAAAAAACCCACGCTTTTTGTTCATGCGCTACAAAAAAAATACAACAAAATTTGCTATAGCTATATACATGTAAAAAACCCTACCTTTAATAAATAACTAGCAAATAAACTAATACAAGGGCTGACAAGAAAATGCATACTTTCATGTGTGTTAGATAAGCGCTTTGTGTTTTGTTAATCTTATTAATTAAATTTAGGAATGATAAAAATATAAATCAAGAAAAATATATAAAAAATTGTAAATAAGAGAATAAGAGAGAGAGAGAGATCAAGCGAGGAAAGAGATCAGACTATGAGACGCTTAACAAAAATAAAGAGGAAATAGAGAATTTAAAGGAGTAAAAGAGGATAAGAGGATAAGAGGAGAGAAGATACTGATGTTGGTCAGAAAAGATGTAAGGTAAGAGAGGTAACTTACACGTGTATAACAAAGGGGTGTTGGCCACCTACACAGAGAGATCTACATTAATGTTAATGGTAGTTTTGTCAATTGAAAACATATATTTTTAAACTTTTTCATTTTATTCAATGTAGTAATATGACACTACGGATGGGATGCCATCGATGTCACACTAGCATTTCCCTTCTCTGAAGGTGTGCCTTTGGCATGTAATCTCAGATCATGATTTGCGCGTAAATTATGATCTAGGTATAAATAATATATGTTTGGTATACGATCTTAGGTTTATGTAAATTGTAAATAAGAAAAAGAGAAGAAAGATAAAGAGAGGAAAGAGATTAGACTGAGAATCTTTTGGAAATAAAGGAACAGAGAATTTAAAAAGAGTGAAGAGGATTACAGAGAGAACATAATTTTGTTAGTCACAAAGAGTGTAGAGTGAGAGAGATAGGCTTACAGTTGCATAGCAAAGAAAAGGGGTGGTGGTTGTTGGAAAAACCACACTTTCCCTCTTCCCTTGTATAAATCAATGAGTAAAAAAAACAATATGAAAATACAATCCAAAATATAATTACAAGAACTAGCAAAACAAATAGTAAGAGAAGACACATCACAATGTACCAAGATTTTTAACATGAAAAACCTAAAAGGAAAAAAATCACGGGACACTTGTCTAAGAAAAATATTACACTAAATGAAATATGAAATAGGTACAAGGTTGGATCTCACCAATTCAAGAGAGTAATCAAGAAGCCTTGAAGAGAATGACTGGGTTTGTGGATGCTCACAATCCCTTGAAGAAGTACCCTATCTTCACACTTTCTTCAATCTTCTTCTATTCTTCCCAAGAAGAAACCATCAACCTCAATATACCAAAAAGAAGGAGAAATTTCTGCTCCTCTTCTTCTTCTTCAACAACCCAAGATGGTAGAGAAGAAAAACTCAAAATAAATAGTCTCTTCTTCTTCTTCTTGGCTCCCGAAAGAAAACCCTAAGTTTTCTCTCACCTCTTTCTCTTGTTTTTCACTGTTTTTGCATCTCACAATTTGTAGTACTTTCTCTTTTTTTAAATTTTGGTTTAAATGTGTCAAAAGACACTTTTGTCCATGAGGTTGTGGGTCCCACCTCCCATGAGGAAGGATGCCCAACAATCTCCCCCTACTGACTCATGAGGAGGGATCTACCAAACCCAAGCCTGCAACATCTCTACAAAACTCATTTTTTTTTGGGTAGAGCATTCGTCAACATATTTGAATCATTTTTGTCGGTATGGATCTTCTCAAGCTGCAACAATTTGTTTTCCAACACGTTTCAAATTCAATGGTACCTTACATCAATATACTTAGACTTGGAGTGAAAACTTGGATTCTTAATAAGGTGGATGGCGCTTTGACTGTCACAATGAACCACATATTTCTTCTGTTTTACACCAAGTTCTCAATTGAACCTCTTCATCCACAACATCTCTTTGCAAGCTTTTGTAGCTGTAATATACTCGGCCTATGTGGTAGACAAGGTTACACACTTCTACAACTTGGCCGGCCATGATATAACTCCCCCTGAAAAAGTAAATAAGTATTTGGATGTGGACTTCTTAGAATCAATATCACCTACCATATCCATATCTATAAAACCTTCCAACGCAGACTTACCACCTCTAAAACATAAACATATATATCTTGGAAGAACCCTTGAGATACCTAAGTATCCATTTAACTGCCTCCTAATGCTATTTTCTTAGATTGAAAAGAAATCTACTAATAACACCAACTGCATGTACGATGTCGGGCCTCGTGCACACCATGACCTACATCAAACTTCTTACGACTGATGCATAGGAAACTTTTCTTATTTCTTATTTTTCTTTTTTACTTAAAGGGCTTTTCTCACTACTTAATTTGAAGTGACTTGCAAGTGGAGAGCCAACTAGTTTTGCCTTATCCATATTGAACCTCTTAAGCACTTTTTCAACGTACCTTTCTTATGATAGCCAAATCTTGTATGCTTTCCTATCACGAGTGATCTTCATTCCCAACATTTTTTGTGTTGGTCCCAAGTTTTTCATGGAAAAAGACTCCCTTAACTCCTTTTTCAATATCAATCTTGTTGGTGTCCTATCCAACTATCAATATATCATCAACGTAGAACAAAAGAATGATAAAATCACCATTAGAAAATTTCTTAATAAACACACAATGGTTTGAAGCCATTCTTTTATACCCATGACCCACCATGAATGAATCAAACTTTTTATACCATCACCTTGGGGCCTGTTTCAACCCTTATAGGTTTTTCCTTAACTTGCAAATCATATGTACCTTGACATTTGACTTTGAAACCTTCAGGCTGTTCCATGTAAATCTCTTCCTCCAAACCACCATGTAGGAAAGCTATTTTGACACCTAGTTCCTTAAGCTCTAGGTTCATACTGGCAACCAAACCTAATACAACTTGAATGGATGACATCTTCACCACAGGTGAGAAAATCTCATCAAAGTCAATGCCTTTCTTTTGCCCAGAACCCTTCACAACCAATTTTTCCTTGTATACTTTGGCTGTGAGTTCTTATTTTCAATTTTTAATTTGAACACCCACTTGTTTTTGAGTGTTTTCTTGCCCTTTGATAGCTTCACCAAATCATATGTATGATTTTTATGCAAAGAATCCATCTTTTATTGCATAGCTTCCAACCACTTCCTTTTATGTTCATCAATTTGAGCTTCTTGAAAGCTCTCCAACTCAACCTCATCTGTCAACATAATATATTCATGAGGTGAATACCTCTTGGATGCCCGATGCACTCTAGTAAACCTTATCAACTAAGTTTCAATCAGTGGTTTTTGAGGGGGTTGTACCCCTACTTCTTATTCAACATTACCTGTAGGAACATCATCACTAATTGCCTCACCATGGCCATGCACATCTCCCCTATCATCATCATGAACAACAAGAAGAGGAATTTGATCTATATCAACAAGATCATCTACAGTGGGTTGGAGTTTTTCAACTTTCTCAAAATCTTCAATTGTTTAGTTTTCAAGAAAGACCACATCCCTACTTTTTATCTCATTCTTATCAACCGGATCCCATAATCTATAATCAAATTTGTCATCTGCGTAACCCAAGAAAATACACTGCTTTGCTTTGTCATCAAGTTTGGAACACTTATCTTTGGGTATATGCACAAATGGCTGCACACAAATACCCTCAAGTGTCTATAAGAAACTTATTTCATAGTCTAAACTCTTTCTGCAACATCTTTATCGAAAGGAGCTGAAGGAGATAGATTAATCAAGTAAGCTACAGTGCGCATTGCATTCCCCCCAAAAAGACTTTAGCAATTTTTCTTGTGAAAGCATACACCTGATTCTTTCCACAATGCGGTTCATCCTCTCTGCTACACCATTGTGTTGCAAGGTCTAGGGAACAATTTGTTCATGTCTAATACTATGGCTCTTACAATATTCTTCAAATGGCTCAATATACTCGCCACCGTTGTTTGTGCAGATACACTTTAAAGCTTTTCATGTTTTCTTTTTCACCATAACATGGAAGTGTTTGGAGACACCCAAGACCTGATCTTTAGTTTTCAAAGCATATGCCCACACTTTTCTAGAAACATCATCTATGAAAGTAATAAAATAAAAAGCGCCACCAAGAGTTTTTTCTTTCATAGGACCACAAACATCAGAGTAAAATAAATCCAAAACATTTTATTTTCTTTGGAAGCAGGTTTTATGAAATGAAACTCTATGTTGTTTACCAACCAAGTAATGAACACAACTATTTAAAGGTGTACCTTTTATGCCGGTGAGTTCTTTCTTGGCAAGGATTTGTAAACCCTTCTCACTCATGTAACCCAACCGCTTATGCCGTAAATCAATAGAAGAATCACCATCCATTGTGTTTACTTCACCCTTACATAAGTGTGCTTGCGTTATGTTCAAAGTACAACACCTCTTTCCTCTTGCTATAATAAGAGACCCTTTGGTAAACTTCTACTGTCAATTACCAAAGTGATTATTGTAGCCTTCTTCATCTAACTTTTTGGCTGAAATCAAATTCAAGCAGAGATCTGGAACATGTGTCACATCCTTGAGAACTAATCTACATCCAACATTGGTCATAATGCTTGTATCACCTATTCCTACAATTTTTGAAGTGCCACTATTTCTCATCTTCACAACTCCAAAGTCATCCGACTTGTATGATGTACAGAAACCTTGTGGGGGGGGGTAGAATTATATGAAGCACCTGTGTCAATAACCCAATCGGTATCTTGACAAGTGAGACAAAGACATGATTTTTCACAACCCGAGAAAATAATATCTCTTTTGAAAGCAACGGCGGTGATATCTTTATCACCCTATTTTTCTTCACCCTTCTCTTTCTTTTATCCTTTCTTGAGTTTCCAGCATTCCCTTTGATAATGACCCGGTTTGTCCCAATTGTAACAATTAATGTCCTTTCTTGACTTGGATCTTCCTATTGACTTCTCATGGTTATAAGGCTTTTTTACTTTTACTTCTCTCCCGGTTTTATGTGACAAATGCCTCTGGTGTAGAAGAACCCAAGGATTTTCTTCTTGTCTCCCCATTCAACAAACTTCATGTTAACAACCCCATCTGGAATAGAGTTGCTAAGAGACACCGCTAAGGTCTCCCAACCATCTGGCAATGAATTGAGAAGTAACAAGGTTTACAACTCATCATCCAACACCATCTTCATAGAGAAGAGTTGATTCACAATATTCTACATTTCATTTAAATGTTTCGTAATAGAACCACCTTCCTTGTACTTCAAATTCATAAGCTTTCGAATTAAGAAAGCTTTATTTCCTGCAGTTTTTCTCTTATATAATCCTTCTAATTTCTTCCACAATGAATGTGCTGAGGTTTTTGTGGAGACATGATGAAAAAACTATCATCTAACCATTGACGAATCAACTCGATGGCTTTTCGGTCTGGCTTCTTCTACTCATCATTTGACATACTTTCGGGTTTAGCCCCATCTCATTCTATGGGTGAATATAAATCCTTACAATAAAGTATGTTTTCTATCTTTGCCTTCTAAATGAGCCAATTGTTCCCATTTAGGGTAATCATCATACTTGTACTTCCTTCCATGATTTGCACACGAAAAAAAAAGTAGAGCCCAACTCTAATACCACTTGTTGGGAAAACTAGTCTTTCCTTCTTCCCTTGTATAAATCAATGAGCAAAAAACCAAATGAAAATACAATACAAAATATAATCATAAGAACTAACAAAGAAAATAGTAAGAGAAGACACACCACAATGCACCAAGATTTTTAATGTGGAAAACCCAAAAGGGAAAAACCATAGGACAGTTGTCCAGACAAAATATTCCATTAAATGAAATATGAAATGAGTACAAGGTTGGATCTCACCAATACAAGAGAGTAACCAAGAAGCCTAGGAGAAAATGCTCGGATTTGTGGATGCTCACAATCCCTTGAAGTACCTTATCTTCACACCTTCTTCTTCAATCTTCTTCTGTTCTTCCCAAAAAGAAATCCTCAAATTTTTGTTGCTCTTCTTCTTCTTCTTCAACAACCCAAGATGGTAGAGAAGAAAAATCCCAAATAAACAGCCCCTTCTTTTTCTTCCTTGCTCCCAAAAGAAAACCCTAGGTTTTCTTTCACCTCTCTCTTGATTTTCACCGTTTTTGCTTCTAATAGTTTGCACTACCTTCTCTTTTTTATTTTGGTTTAATGTATCAAAAGACACTTTTGTCCATGAGGCTGTGAGTCCCACCTCCCATGAGGAGGGAAGCCCACAATCTCCCCCTCCTAACTCATGAGGAGGGATCCACCAAACCCAAGCCTGCAACATCTCTACAAAAGTCATGCTTTTCTTTGGGTAGGGCCTTCATCATCATATCCAAACCATTTTTGTCGGTATGGATCTTCTCAAGCTACAACAATTTTTTTTTTCAACATGTCTTGAATCCAACTGTACCTCACATCAATATGCTTGGACTTTGAGTGAAAACTTGGATTCTTACTAAGGTGGATGACACTTTGACTGTCAAAATGAACCACATATTTTTTCTATTTTACACCAAATTCTCAAAAGAATCTCTTCATCCACAACATCTTTTTGTAAGCTATTATAGTTGCAATATACTCGGCATATGTGATAGAAAAGGCCACATACTTCTGCAACTTGGACTGCCATGATGTAGTTTCCCCTAAAAAAGTAAACAAGTACCCGAATGTGGACTTCCTAGAATTAATATCACCTGCCATATCCATATTTGTGAAACCTTTCAACACAGGCTTACCACCTCCAAAACATACACATATCTTAGAAGAACCTTTGAGATACCTAAGTATCTATTTAACTGCCTCCCAATGCTCTTTTTCTGAATTGGAAAGAAATTTACTAACAACACCAACTGCAAGTGCAATGTTAGGCTTCGTGCACACCATGACATACATCAAACTTCTTACGGCTGATGCATAGAGAACTTTTCTTATTTCTTCTCTTTCTTTCTTACTTGAAGGGCTTTGCTCACTACTTATCTTGAAGTGATCTACAAGTGGAGAGCCAACTGATTTTGCCTTAACCATATTGAACCTCTCAAGCACTTTTTCAATGTACCTTTCTGGTGATAGCCAAATCTTGTCTGCCTTCCTATCACGAGAGATCTTCATTCCCAACATTTGTTGTGCTGATCTTAAGTCCTTCATGGCAAAGGACTCGCTTAACTATTTTTTTAACCTATCAATCTTGTTGGTGTCCTGTCTAACTTTCAACATAGAGCAAAAGAATGATAAAATCACCATAAGAAAATTTATTGATAAATACAATGGTCTGAAGCCATCTTTTATACCCATGACCCACCAGGAATGAATCAAACTTTTTATACCATTGCCTTGGGGCTTGCTTGAACCCGTATAAGCTTTTCCTTAACTTGCAAATCATGTGATCCTTGCCTTTGACTTTGAAACCTTCAGGCTGCTCCATGTAAATCTCTTCTTCCAAATCACCATATAGGAAAGCTATTTTGACATCTAATTACTCAATCTCTAGGTTCATACTAGCAGCCAAACCCAATACAACTCGAATGGATGACATTTTCACCATGAGTGAGAAAATCTCATCAAAGTCAATGCTTTTCTTTTGCATAAAACCCTTCACAACCAATCTTACCTTGTACCTTGGCTGTGAGTTCTTACCTTCAGTTTTTAATTTGAACACTCATTTGTTTTTGAGTGCTTTCTTGCCCTTTGGCAGTTTTACCAAGTCATATGTATGATTCTTATGCAAAGAATCCATCTCTTCTTGCATAACTTTCAACCACTTCCTTTTATGTTCATTAGTTTGAGCTTCTTGAAATCTCTCTAGCTCACCCCCATCTGTCAGCATAACATATTCATGAGGTGAATACCTCTTAGATACTCGATGCACTTTAGTAGATCTTCTTAACTGAGTTTCAACTAGTGATTCTTGAGGGGGCTGCACCCATACTTCTTCTTATTCAACATTACCTGTAGGAACATCATCACCAATTCCTCACCATGGCCCTACACATCTCTCCCATCATCATCATGAACATTAGGAAGACGAATCAGATCTATATCAACAAGATCATTTGCAATAGGTAGGAGTTTTTTAACTTTCTCAAAATCTTCAATTGTTTGGTCTTCAGGAAAGACTACATCCCTACTTCTTATTACTTTCTTGTCAATCGGATCCAATAACCTGTAACCAAGTTTGTCATTTGCATAACCCAAGAAAATACATTGCTTTGCCTTATCATCAAGCTTGGATCGCTCGTCTTTGGGTACATGCACAAATGCCCTACAACCAAACACCATCAAGTGTCCATAGGAAACTTCTTTTCTGGTCTAAACTCTTTCTGCAACATCTTCATCCGAAGGAGCCGAAGGAAATAGATTAATCAAGTAAGCTATAGTGCACATTGTCTCCTCCCAAAAAGACTAGCAATTTTTTCTGTGATAGCATACACCTGATTCTTTCCACAATAATGCAGTTCATCTTCTCTGCTACATCATTATGTTGTGGGGTCTTGGGAACAGTTTGCTCATGTCTAATACCATGGCTCTTGCAATACTCTTCAAATGGCTCAATATACTTGACACTATTATCTCTGCGGATACACTTTAAAGTTTTTCATGTTTTCCTTTCCACCATAGCATGGAAGTGTTTGGAGACACCCAAGACCTGATCTTTAGTTTTCAAAGCATATGCCCACACTTTTCTAGAGGCATCATTTATGAAAGTAACAAAATAAAAAGTACTACCAAGAGTTTTTTCTTTCATAGTACCACAAACATCAGAATAAAATAAATCCAAAACATTTTCTTTTCTTTGGGAGAAGGTTTTATGAAATGAAACTCTCTGTTGTTTACCAACAAAGCAATGAACATAACTATCTAAAGGCGTACCTTTTATGCCGGTGAGTTCTTTCTTGGTAAGAATTTTTAAAACCTTCTTGCCCATGTAACTCAACCACTTATGCCACAAATCAATAGAAAAAATCACCATCCATTATGTTCACTTCACTCTTTCATAAGTGTGCTTGCGTTTTGTACAAAATACAACACCTCTTTCCTCTTGCTATAACAAGAGACCCTTTGACAAGCTTCCACTGTCCATTACCAAAGTGATTGTTGTAGCCTTCTTAATCTAATTTTTCAGCTAAAATCAAGTTCAAGCAAAGATTTGGAACATGTCTCACATCCTTGAGAACCAATCTATATCCAACATTGGTCTCAATGAATTGGTCTCAATGCTTATATCACCCATCCCTACAATTTTTGAAGTACCACTATTTCCCATCTTCACAACTTCAAAGTTACTTGAGTTGTATGATGTAAAGAAGTCCTTGTAGGGGGTAAAATGGTATAAAGCACCTGTGTCAACAACCTAATCGGTATTTTGACAAGTGAGACAAAGACATGATTTTTCACAATCCAAGAAAATAATAATATCTCCATCGGAAGCAATGGTGGTGGCATCTTTATCACCCTGTTTTTCTTCACCATTTTTTTTTTTATTTCTTGAGTTTCTGGCATTCCATTTGGTAATGACCCGGCTTGTCGCAATTATAACAATTAATGTCCTTTCTTTACTTAGATCTTCTTCTTGACTTTTCATGGTTGTAAGACTTTCTACTTTTACTTCTCCCCTGGTTTTCTGTGACAAGTGTCTTTGGTATAAAAGAACTCAAGGATTTTCTTCTTGTCTCCTCATTCAACAAACTTCATGTTATTTGACTAATGTTAACAACCCCATCTAGAGTAAAGTTGCTAAGAGACACCACTAAAGTCTCTCAACTGTTCGACAATGAATTGAAAAGTAACAAGGCCTACAACTTGTCATCCAACACCATCTTCATAGAGGAGAGTTGATTTATAATACTTCGCATTTTATTTAAATGTTCCATAATGGAACCACCTTCCTTGTACTTCAGATTCACAAGCTTTCGAATCAAGAAAGTTTTATTTCCTGCAGTCTTCTCTTACACAATCCTTCTAATTTCTTCCACAATGAATGTACAGAGGTTTATGTGGAGATATGATGAAAAACACTATCATCTAAACATTGATGAATAAACCCGATCGCTTTTTAGTCTAGCTTCTTCCACTCGTCATCTGACATACTTTCAGGTTTAGCCCCATCTCCTTCTATAGGTGAATATAAATCCTTATAATAAAGTAGGTCTTCTATCTTTGCCTTCCAAATGAGCCAACTGGTTCAATTTAGGTTAATCATCCTACTTGGACTTCCTTCTATGATTTGCATACGAAAAAAAAGTAGAGCCCGACTTTGATACCACTTGTTGGGAAAAACACTTTTTCCCTCTTCCCTTGTACAAATCAATGAGCTAAAAACCAAATGGAAATACAATACAAAATATAATCATTAGATCTAGCAAAGTAAATAGTAAGAGAAGACACACCACAATGCACCAAGATTTTTAAAGTGGAAAACCCTAAAAGGAAAAACCACATAACACTTGTCTAGGCAAAATATTTCATTAAATGAAATTTGAAATGGGTAAAAGGTTGGATCTCACCAATACAAGAGATTAACTAAGAAACCTTGAAGAGAATGTCCGGTTTGTGGATGTTCACAATCCCTTGAAGAAGTACCCTATCTTCACACCTTCTTCTTCAATCTTGTTCTGTTCTTCTTAGGAAGAAACCCTTAACCTCAATATACCCAAATAAGGAGAAATTTCTACTGCTCTTCTTCTTCTTCAACAACCCAAGATGGTAGAGAAGAAAAACCCCAAATAAATAGCCCCTTTTTCTTCCTTACTTCCAAAAGAAAACCCTAGGTTTTCTCTCACCTCTCTCTCTTTATGGTTTTCAACTCAATGGTTTTTCCTCTCTTCTTTTTTTTCTTTTCTTTACCAAGAGTCAAAGGACTCTTTTACCCTTGATGGGCTATGGGTCTCACCCTTTGAATGTGAAGGGATGCCCAACAATCTCCCCCTCCTGACTCATAAGGAGTGATCTACCAAACCCAAGCCTGTAACATCTCTACAAAACTCATTTTTTTTCTATGGGTATGACCTTTGTCATCATATCCGAGTCATTTTTATCGGTATGAATCTTTTCAAGCTGGAATAACTTATTTTTCAACACGTCTCTAATCCAATGGTACCTCACATCAATATGCTTGGACTTGGAGTGAAAACTTAGATTCTTACTAAGGTGGATGGCACTTTAACTATCACAATAGACCATATATTTCTTTTGTTTTAAACCAAGTTCTCGAAAGAACCTTTTCACCCACAATATCTCTTTGCATGCTTTTGTAGCTGCAATATACTCGGCCTTTGTGGTAGACAATGTCATACACTTCTACAACTTGGACTGTCATGATATAGCTCCCCCTGCAAAAATAAACAAGTACCCGAATGTAAACTTCCTAGAATCAATATCACATGTCATATCCGCATCTGTTTAACCTTCCAACACAGGCTTATCACCTCCAAAAAATAAACACATCTTGGAAGAGCCCTTGAGATACCTAAGTATCCATTTAACTACTTCATAATGCTCTTTTCCTAGATTG
>JAOXJP010226090.1:0-11552 GCA_025762735.1 Platanus orientalis | reverse complement strand
CACAGAGTTCTCTCTCTCTCTCTCTCTCTCTCTCTCTCTCTCTCTCTCTCTCTCTCTCTATTTGTATTTTAATTAGAAAACATCTATTAAAATATTAGTACTTCCTTTGTCTTAATAAAAAAAAATCAAGAACAAGACCAAGTGGAATGCAATGTCAACGATGCCACTCCTTATCATTTGGGTATCTCGATTACGTCTACGCTTGAATCAACTAATAACCAAGTAATGTCATATATTGTAACCATTATAACGCATGGATTCTCCTTTTCTCCCATTTTCATGTCTTTCATAAATTACCAATACATCGTAAATTTGCAGGCATGTTTTTAAGACTTTCTTAGTTTCCCAGAATCCCATATTGGTTGAGAGATTTGTGTTCTAATTAGAAAATATTGTTAAAAGTATTGGAACTTCCTTTGGCTTTTCCAAAACAAGAACGGGACCAAGTGGAATTCAATGTCAATGATGCCACTCCTTATCATTTGGGTATCTCGATTACATCTATCTTAAATCAACAAACAACCAAGTAATATCATATATAACTGTTTTGTGTCCATTATAACGCATAGATTCTCCTTTTCTCCCCTTCTCATATATTTCACAAATTAATAATAGTCCATCAATTAAACAAGGCATGTCTTAGGCATTTTTTATTAAAAAAAAAAAATTCAGCAGTTTCCCTATCGCTGCGGATTTTGTCCATTCCTTGCGAACGCCTTTAGATCCGTTGGGTGTAGAAAGCAAACTCATCACCGCTGAAAAAGTGACTTACACTTTTTTGGGAGGAGCTTATCACTTTTTGGCACTGATGTGTCAGCTCCTGACTACATTCACACCTATTCATTCATTCATTCATGGATTATTTATACCTAATTCTTTGGGGTTAGAGAGAGGGAGGGATGTTCTTTTTCCTTGCACAGTATTCGATATTTCGTTGGTTCTTTCGTCCCAAAAAAAAAAGAGGGTAGTACGATGTTCTCATGATATATCATTGTACTACCTAATGGTGCATGAGACCTTCTAAAAATTTATGAGTACATATAGTGTTGTCAACTGGACTCGTTTATGAGTTTGACTTGTCATAAGCTGAGACTGAGTTTCAAATAATCTAGCTCTTTTAGCTAAACGAGCTTGAGTCGAGCTAGGGTGAATTTAGGGTCGGTTCATTTAAATTTTATAATTAATTATATATTTATCATTGTAATCCTTTGTACCAACTTTAATAACTACTTTTTATTTTAATCTTAATGATCTTGGTCAGGCTCTGGTTTAGGGGATTTACATACTTCCAAATTTGAGGCTCGAAATTGCAACCTTGGCTTATGCGAGTCGGGTGAACTAAGCATGATGCCTTAGCAAATCCTTAATGCCATAAGTAGAGCTGAGTAAATTTTGACTTAATTTTGCTAATTTACACCTTTAATTACATATTAACATGTAGGTTGATCTCCATTGCGAAATCGGTGCCTTAATCATGTTCCCCAACCACCCAACAAAACCAGTAACGAAAGAGCTGTGATGGTGTGTGTTTCTTGAGGACAACAGCTAGAGTTGTTCTCCTTTTAAGTCAAAACCTTAGATTAGATCTTTTAGGAAACAGAAAAGATGTTCTGTCCAGTGTGGCTTCAGATTTTTCAAAGTCCCATCCATTTTATTCCAGTACTCATGTGAATTTTTTCTTTTAATCTTGATGCATAAGGGATACAATCTTGGATGTAGACAAGAAGAAATTGTATACAGTTTGAAATCCCTTCACAATTCAAATGAGCTTATCACATTCACAACCATAAATTTGAATTGCATAGATTTGAATTTCAAACTTCAGTCAAATTGCATTCACTTTTGTAGCGGTGAAAGAGGTGAAATTAAATCACCCTACTGTCCAAACAGGCCCTCAAAATTTGAATTTGAAACTTTAGTCAAATCACTACCACTTTAGTGGCTGTGAATCTGTGATAAAACTGACACTTCGGTGGCTGTGATACAACCTTTCGAACTGCAGTTTGATTTCAAACTGTGGAGTGTAGACTCCCAAAACAGATATGGACTGTTTTTATAATCGAAGCAAAGAAAAAAAGCTATTTTTGGGTAAATACTAAAAGTATCCAAGAAGAAAAACTAAGGAAATATTTTATTATTAATAATTTTCTTTATTGTCAAAAGGCAATGACTTGTCAAGGAAACCAACTTTTCAAAGTCGATTATGGGTCAATATCCTTTTGTTTAATAAAAATAAATAAATAAATAAAAAGGGAAGAAAAAGGGGGAAGCATTATGATGAAAAAGTCATTATCACAGTAAAATAAGTTTTGAATCTTATAACAACCTTCAAGTTCAATAAAAAAACATATTGCATTTGGACTTTATAGAAAGTGGGAGTGAGAATAGGGTTCTAATCATCTCCAGTCCAACTGGAGGGATATCGAATCAGTACAAATCCAACACAATGCCTAAAAAAGGGTATTTTGATAAATTGATAGTACTTATATATTGTATGTTTACCATATTATCCTCCTTTAACCCTTATCAATTTCCAAAGACACCTTTTTTAGATATTGTGTCACACATTGATTGGTGTTAGGGTGGCATCTCTCCATTCAGACTGACCGGAGATGATGATTCGAGTGGGAGAGATGGACACATTTTTACGTGAAATTAACTTCTACATCTATATCTGATTACAACAGGGAGTAAACTTGATGAATAGCCAATCTCTAAAATTTTGGCCATATTGGTTTAGTATAATTGTAGACCAAAAATCAATTTAAGCATCCATAATCAAGGTAAAGCTATGTAAGAAGTAGAGGCAATGAATACAAATGGGTGCTATGCTTAGACAATAACAGCATGGGACAAATCCTCCATGCCGGGAGCACCATTCGCCCCCCACAGGGGCTGTGGACCACATGCAATTATTGCATGTGGCCTACCCCCCTCCTGAGGGTGAACAGTGTTCTCGGAGCAGAGTATTTTGTCGCTAATAGCACATGTAGAACATGCCTTCCTGACATAGCACGATGTGACACATATCCAAACAGGGCCTATTAGGACCATTCCTGTACTCACATTATAATAATACCCTTGGATTCCCATCAAACGATTGACAGCTCTCGTCCGGCTGAATCATAGCTTGTAAAGTAAATTTCCGAAGGTTGTAAGATAATATGGAGCATAGACAAGGTGTAAGCCACTGTAACTATGTTGAGTGTTAATGTTCTCGTGTTGCTCTTACCATTGAGTGACATGTATTGAGAAAATCTGTTTGGGGGCAATAAAATCAATTTACTCTCCCCCTTCTTTTTACACTAAATGACTATCACTTTTTAGTTTTGATGGGGAAAACCACGACCCGAGAAAGACGAGGCCCAAGAAAGCGACCCTAGAGAGACGAGGCCCAAGAGGTTCCGAAGATCCTAGCCCATGATTCCTCGACTACCCCGAAACCAAAGCCTCCGACCCTGATCCAGAACCATCCTGCGGCTGCTCGGCACTGGGTAATCATGCTAAATAATCCCGACCGTCATCTAAAACACTCGACTCCCCAGGACCACGCAAGGACCCTGGGGCCCTTAATCCCTAGCGAGGCCCTGACTTGAGGAGGCAACGACCCCGACTGAGTTAACCTAAGAATAAGCATGATCCAGAAAACCATTACCTGAACGTTTTCTACGAAAAACCTACCAAATCTGAGAGAGACAGAGAAGGCCGGCGAGATATGGCCAAAGACGTGAGCGAAATAGCCATGCGAGGATGTGGGCTACAGTGCCATGCAAGAACCGCGGAGAAAGCGATATGCAAGGACCCGAGGGAAAGCGACAGACGTGATCCACCTCAACATACTACTACTCGAGCTTATAAATACCGGCAACAATTCATCTTCGAGGTAAGGGGATTAAAAAAAACCTAATAAGAAAGTTCCACCTACAGCTCCCCTGATCTTTCTTACTTTATCAACGAAGAGCTAGAGACCGGCACAGCGCTAGCTCCCTGACCCTCTACTATCTCGTGTGTGCAGAGGCGCTCTCCTGAGGACCTGGATTGATAGTGGACCATTTGGTTGGCGATAAGGGAGCCCTACCCCTCTGATACGCCATCAATTGACGCCGTCTATGGGAAACGCTGTTGTTTCCTGCAGAAGTAAAGGTCTGCATGGTTAATAACAGGTCGATGGCAGCTCAGCACAACCATACCAATGCAGTCGACGTGCTGGAAACCTCTGTTTCTGACGGAGCACACCTCGGAACTCCCAAGGTTGACATGCTCAAGCGGAAGATCCAAGATTAGACGGCAAATATGCAGCTGTTAATGGAGCAAAATCGAGAGATTATGCTGGAGTTGAGAGGCCGAAGAAGCACACCAGGCGATGGGGATGCGAGACAACTAGGGTCTCACGTCCCTTAAGGTCGGAGCCAAGATCAAGTACGTGAGGATGAGAGCGCCTCTGCTTCCCGGTTTCAAGAAAGTCGCCATGAAGAAAGAGCTTGCATCCCAGGGTCATGGGAGGAAAAAATGGATGACGTGAGGAAGGAGATGGCGTTGATGAGGGAGGAGCTGAAAGGCAAAGCCCCGACCACCGTCGACGAGCTCATTCAGAGAACAGATCATCCTTTCACAACAGAAGTAATGGCTTGGCCCCTCCCTGACAAGTTTAAGCCGTCGTAAATGGAAATGTTTGACGGTGACAAAGATCCTTTGGATCACTTGGACACGTACAAGACGTGCATGAGCCACTAGGTGGCACCTGACAAAATAATGTGTCGGACATTTCCAACCACGATAAAGGGACTCACTAGAGTTTGGTTTAGCCGGTTAAAACCTGGAAGCATATCTGACTTCACAGAGTTAAGCCAATAATTTTTCGAGTACTTTATCGGCGGTCAAAGGCACCGAAAGCCCGCCATCCACCTCCTGAACATAAAACAAAACAAAGGGGAGCCATTACGGGACTACATGTCCCGATTCAACAAGGAGGCCCTACAAGTCGATGATGCTGACAAAAGGATTATTGTGGCAGCCCTGATGGTGGGCCTAATGCCCTCCAAATTCCTGTTCTCCTTATCCAAAAACCCCCTACTCGGATGGCCGACCTCATGGTGAAGGCACAACAACATATGAATGCCGAAGACACTCTAAACGCTAGATGAGAATGAGACACCGAGTCTAGTTTATGACACGACAAAAGGAAGAGGGAGCAACAACAAGTGCCCGGGAGGACCGAGTAACCCAGGGAAAGGAGGGCGCAGAGGTCATGGGATAAGACCACGGGTCAACTTTTCCCCTAAGTAAGTTTCGGAACTACACCCCTCTCAATGCGTCTGTGGAACAGGTATTTGTCCACGTCAAGGATGACCCAAGTGTCAAATGACCTGAAAGAATCCGCACCCCACTAGAGAAGAGGAGCCGCAACAAGTATTATCGTTTTCACTGGGATCATGACCACAACACCAATGACTATTTTGATTTAAAGGAGCAGATAGAAGCCCTGATCCTGCGAGGCCGGTTACAGAGGTTCGTGGCCTGGCAGTAGCAGGTTAGGCCCGAGAACACCCCTCAAGATCCTCAAACTTGAGAAAAAAGAAGACATGAATGACCGATTGGAGAGATAAGGGTAATAATCAGGGGCTTCATAGGGGGAGGAGAGTCCAACTCGGCAAGAAAGTCATACATGAGGCAGATCCGTGCAGAAAGGGTTCAGTAGCTTATGATGATAGAAAGGCCAACGAAGCAACTTAAGTTAAGGGACCCGCCCATCACCTTCCCGGCAGAGGACACACGGGAGGTGAGTCAACAGCATGACGATCTTTTGGTAGTAACATTGGTTATTTCAAACTACCTCACGCATCGCATCCTCATCCACAATGGAAAGCTCGACAGACATTTTATACCTCTCCACCTTTGATCAGATGGGCATCGGGTGAGATAAACTCAAGCCCGTCCAAACACCGCTGATAGGATTCATGGGTGACCGGTTACTCCCGCTAGGAACAGTTAGTTTGCCGGTCACAGCTGACATGGGAGAATGTCAGACGACCCGAGTAATAGACTTCATGGTGGTCGACTGCCCCTCAACCTACAATGCAATACTTAGAAGGCCTGCATTGAACCAACTGAGGGCAATTACATTGACATATCATCTATTAATGCACTTCCCGATGGAGAAGGGAATCAGCGAAGTTAAAGGAGATTAAGTGACAGCCAGGGAATGCTACATGGCCTCGCTTAAAGGAGAACCAGCCCTTAGAGAGAGCATGTCAATCAACAGCCTAAAAGTTTAGGATGAGAGGACCTGAGTGGTGGCCAAACCAGGAGGAGAGCTGGAAGACATTATCCTCAACCCAAACGCACCTGATGAAATAACCCAAGTGGGGTCAGACCTATCAGGGGAATGTAAGGCCCGACTACGAGAATTCCTCATCGAGAACCGGGATGTATTTGCTTAGACGCACGAGGACATGCCAAGAATAAATCCCTGGGTGGCAGTACATAGGCTGAATGTGGACTCGAGCTTAAGGCCCGTAAAACATAAAATAAGAAATTTTGCCCTAGAATGCAACCAGGCGATTGCAGAAGAGGTGGAGAAGTTGCTGACGACAGGATTTGTCAGGAAATTCTATTACCCCAACTGGCTGGCAAACGTGGTGATGGTAAGGAAGCCGAGTGGAAAATGACGAATGTGCATTGATTTCACCGACCTAAACAAGGCGTGCCCAAAGGACAACTTTTCGCTCACCAGAATCGACACCCTAGTGGACTCAAAAGCCGGCCACCAGATCCTTAGCATTATGGATGCCTTCTCGGGATATAATCAGATTAAGATGTACGAGCCCGACCAAAAGAAGACCGCCTTCATCACTGACCGGGGGTTGTACTGTTACCGAGTCATGCCATTCGGACTGAAGAATGCCAGGACAACTTATTAGAGAATGGTCAACAAGATGTTTAGGGGCCAAATCAGAAGGAATGTCGAGGTGTATGTAGACCACATGCTAGTGAAGAGTCTTTAAGCCGAGCATCACCTTTCGGACTTAAGTGAGACATTCCAGATCTTGAGAAAGCATAAAATGAAGCTTAATCTCACCAAATGCACTTTCGGGGTATCAGCTAGAAAATTCCTCGGGTTCATGGTGTCCCAGAGAGGGATAAAAGCCAATCTCAAGAAGGTGAAGGCGATCCTCGACATGCAGGCACCCAGAAACAAGAAAGAAGTTCAACGTCTGGTCGACAGGATTATGGCTTTGAGCCGATTCATCTCTCGGGCCACCGATAAATGCTCACCATTTTTCCGTCTGCTACGTAAGGCCTTTCATTAGGATGAGGAGTGCAACAGGGCCTTTTGCGAGCTCAAGAACCACCTCGGCCACATACCCATGATAAATCAACCGAAGCAAGGGGAGGTGCTCTACGTATACCTATCGATATCAGAGACGACATTAAGCTCGGTGTTGGTAAGGGAGGAAGCCAGAGTGCAAGTGCCCGTGTACTACACTAGTAGAGCCTTCAAAGGAGCAAAGAAAAAGTACTCGAGGGCATAAAAGATGGCCTTTGCCTTGGTCATCACTGCTCAGCGACTGAGACCCTATTGCCAGGCCCACGCCATCTAGGTCCTAACAGACCAACAGCTCAGGACGATATTGCACAAGCCTAAGACCTCAGGATGGCTAGTGAAGTGATCGATATAATTAAGTGAATTTGATATCGAGTATTGGCCTCGAGGAGCAATTAAGGGCTAAATTGTTGCTGACTTCATCGCTAAATACACATACGACACGGATGTTGAGACCGGGGATCAAGGCGGGCTATAAGAAGAAGCTGACCAAGAAGAGCAGGTCGTGCATGTAGATGGGTCCTCCACCAACATCTCCGCTGGAGGAGGAGGAGTCCTAATTACATTAGATAAAGTTAAGCTCGAGTATGCCATAAGGTTCAGGTTTAAAGCAACCAACAATGAGGCCGAGTACGAGTCAATGATCACGGGTCTGCACCTCACTTGCGAGCTCGGTGCAAAGAAGGTAAAGGTCAAGAGCGATTCCCAGTTGGTGGTTGGATAAGTGCAAGGGGAATACAGACCAAAGGATGACCGAATGAAGTAGTATCTCGCCATAGTGGAGAAAGAGAGGTCCCAGTTTATACATTTTGTCGTATAGCGAGTCCCCTGTGGGGACAATGAAGACGCAAACAGGTTGGCCAAGCTTGCATCATCCGCCTCCGGGGACTTGGCCCTGGGAGTCATCATAGAGCACCTTCCCCAACCAAGTATCGGGGTGAAGGAGAACTAGGAGGTCAACACAGTCAGCCCCGAGCCTAGATGGGCTAGTCAGATCATCAAGTACTTAAAGAGTGGCTAGATGCTAAAATCCAAGGAAGAGGTAAGAAAAATAAGGGCACGGTCAAGTCGGTACCTTTTGCTCGAGGACGCCCTTTACAAAAAGGAGCTTTATCCTCACCCTATTTAGATGTCTACTCGAGGAAGAGACTGACTATGTGCTCCTAAAAATTCATGAGGGAATATATGGGAATCACTCGAGGGGTAAATCTATGGTCCATAAGGCAATCAGAGCCTGGTACGATTGGCCCTCCATGCAAAAAGACACCGCCCTCCTCGCCTAAAGGTGTGATAAATGCAAACGGTTTACCAACATCCCAAGGAGGCCGACGGAAGAATTGACCCCGATAGTCGGGTTGTGGCCCTTCGCGCAATAGGGAATCGACATAGTGGGGCCACTCCCCAGGGGGAAAGCACAAATGAGATTCTTGGTCGTAGCCATCGACTATTTCACTAAATGGGTGGAGGATGAAGCTTTGACGAGAATCACGGAGAAAAACATCCGAGACTTCACCTGGAAGTCTATCATTTGCCAATTTGGTATCCCGCGAGTCATTATTACTGACAATGGGAAGCAATTCGATAATGCTCTATACCAAGAATTCTGCACAGGGCTAGACATAAAAAACCACTTCCCCTCACCAGTTCACCCCCAAGCCAATGGCCAGGTGGAAGTCACTAACAAGACAGTCCTAAACTTAATCAAGAAAAGGCTTGAAAGCTTAAAAGGCCTTTGGCCCAAGGAACTACCCAGCGTTCTATGGGCCTACCGTACTACTATAAGAACTTCTACCAGGGAGACGCCTTTCTCATTAGCCTTCGGGACCGAGGCAGTAGTACTAGTGAAAATCAGGATAACTGCACACAGGACCACAAACTTCAACCCAAAAAAGAAAGAGGAGGGCCTCAGATACAACCTCGACCTACTGGAGGAGAAGTGAGATGAAGCCGCCCTGCGAGTCGTAGTTTAAAGCAAAAAATGGCCAAGTATTACAACTCCCGAGTCAAGGTAAGGAGATTCGTTGTTGAGGATCTAGTCCTTAGGAAAGTAACACTGGCGACCCAAGACCTAACGGAGGGAAAGTTAAAACCAAATCGGGAAGGACCATATCGGGTGACACAATGTAATAGGCCCGGGACTTACCACCTCAAGACTATTCAAGGAGAGCCTTGACCACGACCATGGAATGTAGAACACCTGAAAAGATATTATCAATAAAATTGAGATTACAGCTCTAACTAATGAGATGGTATAGGTTATGCAGGGTCGACAACAGTTAATTACCTTACCCGGGTTACAAGATTAACCCCCAGGTCACGAGGATGACCCAACCAACGACTTCGGGCTACAAGATTAGTCTTGGGTTACAAGATTAACCCCTGGGTCACGAGGTTGACTCAGGTCATGAGGATGACCCCAGGCCACGAGGATGACCCATGTTGGGTTACGAAACTAACCCCATGATCAGAAAGCCCCCGGGTCAAGAAAGGCAAAGAAAAAGCCTCATGAGACAACCTGAGTCAAGTGAAAAATGATTGCGTTGCAGCCCTCTACCACCAAGTAAGTATGTCTATGCCCCCACCTATGTATTGGTATGCCTACTCTTATAAAACCCGAATTAGTATTCATTCCATCTCGACTTTAAAGCATCTACCCCAAGGAATCCTTATCATTAACCCCCTCTACTCGCTGCTTGGGGTATAGTCGGCCGACTGCCGAAACGTTAACACTTGGGTTCTTTTTACATGTAAGGAACACGAAAAATAGAGATGACACAAAATGTAGCATAAAAGACTTTCATTCATTATACAAAATAGATTACAAAAAAAATATTCCTTTTGGTTAACATCCTCAGTTACATCTCCCGGGATAGCTTCCCTGAGCTCAATTATTGGAACTCTGACCGCCTCCCTGGTTGTTAACTGTTGATCTTCCCAGGTAGCCCCCTCATCCACCATGACGGCACCCTGACCGTCCTCTTCCTCCTTCTCGTCCTCAGCCTCAGTTCCTTTGGGCCGGATAATTGAGAAGTCGATATCGAGGAATTGCTTTACCGTGATATCCCAAAATTCTTCAAAATGCTCTCAGAAGCAATTGGCCTTGACGAGACCGAAAGAACTTGAGGCCAAATACCTAGCCTCTGCCTCTCAGGAGGCTTCCTCCCACATCTGTTGTCTCTCATTCTCTCTCTTCGCCTCAGCCTCAAGGCATACCTGCTCTAGGATATCCTTTGTGGTCTTTTTCCTCATATCCTTGATGGCCGTTCTAAGCTCGTTCTCTTTTCGGATACGTCGGTTCCTCTCAGCCCCAAGCTCATTCCTGGCCCCAGAAACCTCTGCCTCAGCATCTCGCATGCAGAGACCCAAGTTCTTAATGCGAGCCTTCTGCTCGGTGGCCTTTTTCGCTAGGTTGGAGTGAGAGTCCTCCGACCACCTTAACTTCCTCTCTAGGCCATCGACAGCGGACTTGGCCTCCTCCTTTAGGGCCAGATACTCGTTCCTAGTCTTAGCTAGGCGGTCGAGATTATTGTCCCTGACCTACTTACAGTACTTGTACCTCTCGATGGAGGTAGCCATTAGAGCCACAGTCTGCAAGAAATAAAATTGAGTCAGGGTCAAGTAAAAAAATATAATAAATAAATAAATAAAATAAAATAGGAAAAACACTAGCAACAGGGCTTCTTACCTTGGCCATATAGTACATCATGTCTCTATGCACATCGGCCGGGGAGATGCCCTTTTTCAAATACTCAATGTCAGAGGGAGGGACGTCCTTTAAGAGACATGCACCCCCAGGGCTGATCCTCAGTAGCCAAGAGTCTAACCTGAGGAGCGAGTTGTCCCCCTCCTGAGCTAGAGCAGATGAAGAGTTAGGTGGAGTCGAGGTCGATGCCACGGTGATAGAAACAGGAACCTGGGGGATGGTGGAAGGAGCCACCGGAGTTGTAGGAACGGGAACCTCCACGGTGGGGGCATTGGAGGTGGCCGGAGGAGTAGTCGGCTGGGAGGTCATGGCCGAGACCTTAGCTACAGGGGAAGAGTGACCTTCAGCATCATCCAGGTCGATGACCGAGATGGTGACAAGAGTGGCGACGAAAGCTCGGGGAACCAGGGTCACCTCGGGAACACGGGGCTCAAAAGGACCCTCGGGGGCGATGGGGCGTTTCCTCTTTTTTTAGGTCATGGATGCCCCCGCTCGAGTGGTTTTCAGTTGGACAACCTTCTTTTC
>JAOXJP010226089.1:0-11552 GCA_025762735.1 Platanus orientalis | reverse complement strand
CCCCCCCGGGGGGGGGGGGGGGGGGAATTGTAGTTTGCATGTACTTTTGCTTAGTATTACCACAACTCATACATATGGGCAGACGAGTATGAAGAGAAATATGGACAACTAGGTGAGATGGATTTTGTCATTCAACAATTACTGGATGAATGCGGATGGGATCATCCTTTGGTTTGTGAAACTTTTGGATGTAATGTGAATATGTTGTTTTGTGAGACTTAAATGTTATTTTGGGCAGCTATAATTGGAATTCTGAAGAAAGAGGTGTGGCATATATTATAAAGTTATTGAAGACCCTTTAAACCATTGATTTAGGTGGATGAACAATTTATCATGTGATAAAGTGAGGACTATTCTACAGTGTGCCCATATAGTAGAAAAATACACTTGTTTTTATTGCATAAAAAAAAAACTTTTTTTTCCCCATCCAAACACAATTCTATTGTTTGTGTTCTTCAGAATCGATTTTGACTAATTGTTGTCAAATGTATTCTTAGTTTTTGTGCCTCCAATAAAACCAAGAACATCTCACATCTCCAATTGATGACATAAACATCAAAGTCACAAGCATGGTTGGTTGAGTCACACACAAGGAACCATACGGATGATCACAGGGTCCATAACTTAAACATTGTGTGTGAGATTGAAGAGGAAGATTAGAGAAGAAGAGAGAGAGAGAGGGAGATAAGAGCGTAGCGTATGAGTTAATCTCCTCATATGGCTACTCTAATTTTATTTATATGTAGATGTCTTATACACCCAAACAAATGGTGTATAAAACCCTCAAATACAATAGACAAAACCATATTCACTCACTCTCCCTCAAGCTAGAGAATATATATCTATCATTCCCAGCTTATCGGATAAATATATAAAGTGTGCTACACTAAGACCCTTGGTGAAGATATCTGCTAGTTGGTGTGGGGTCTGAATAAACGAAGTGCATACAATGCCTTTCTTGAGATGATCTTTAATGAAATGATGGTCAACCTCCACATGTTTAGTGCGATCGTGTTGCACAAGGTCATGTGCAATACTTATAGATGTCTTATTATCACAGTAAAGACACATGGGTCCCTTCACTAGAAATCCAACCACAGAAAGTAACATCTTTAACCACAATGACACAGATTTCATGGGTCATGCGTCAGAATTCTGCTTCAGCACTTGATCTAGCTACCACAGCTTTCTTCTTACTTCTCCAAATGACGAGGTTGTCTCCAACAAATGAGCAACATCCGGACGTGGATCGGCGATCTGTAAGTGACTTGACCCAATCAGCATCAATATAAACCTCCACACGTTGGTGATCATGCCTCCTATACAAGAGGCCTTTTCTTGAACATCCCTTCAAGTATTTGAGGATCCAGTATACCGCTTCCATATAATCTTGAGTCGGGGCATGCATGAACTGGCTAATGACACTCATGCATTATGTAATATTTGGACGAGTAAGGGACAGGTAGATGAAGCATCCCACTAGCCTCTAGAATCTTCTAGCATCAATAATTTGGTCACTATCATCCTCCTTCAGCCTATGATTTTCCTTAATAGGTGTAGCAAAAGGTTTGCAACCTTCTATGCCTGACTCCTTCAACAAATTTAACACATATTTTCTATGTAAAAAGAAGATGTCTTGTTTTGCTTTCGCAACTTCAATTCCAAGAAAGTATTTCAGGAAGCCTAGGTCTTTAATCTCAAATTCCTATGCTAAGCATCCTTTCAACCGAGCCACTTCAGTTTCATCATTTCCTGTGACTACAATGTCATCTACATACACTATCAAAGTTGTAACATGTGTTCATGTTCTTCTGATGAACAAGGTATGATCAGCCTACGCATGTCGGTATCGCAAACATATCATAGCTTATCTGAATCTCTCAAACCACGCACGAAGTGGTTGTTTCAGACCATACATGGTTTTCTTCAATTTACAGACTTTTCCATCAGCATTTGGCATGCAGAAGCCTGGTAGAGTAGCCATATATACCTCCTCCTCTAGATCTCCATGTAGGAAGACATTCTTCACATCAAACTGGTAGAGGAGCCAATTCTGATTGGCTGCGAGAGAGATGAGCACTCTGATTGAGTTCATTTTAGCAACTAGTACGAATGTCTCTTGACAGTCGATGCCAAAGGTCTGAGTATACCCCTCTATAACCAGGCATGCCTTGTATCGTTCCACAGATCCATTGAACTTATACTTAACTGTAAAGACCCACTTGCAGCCCACTAGTTTCTGTCCCCTTGGAAGGTCAACTAACTCTCATGTCTTGTTTTTTTCTAACGCCTGCATTTCCTCAACCATTGCATCCTTCCACTTTGGACGTGATAGTGCTTCAAATACATTGCGAGAAACCGAAACAAAGGACAAAGCCACAAAGAAACATCGGAAAGAAGGAGATAATGCATGATAGGATACAAAATTTGACATAGGGTGTTGAGTGCAAATTCTAACACCCTTTCTTTAAGCTATGAATAGATCCAGATCATCATGCGAGTGGGAAGAAAGTAGGATGTTACTTGATTCAGGGACTGGTTCAAAAGTTGACGCTTAGAGTGGGTCATGAAAACTTAAGTCATGTGTTCCTCCTTCTTCTTTGACATCTTTTCCTTAGGACCCTTGTTTTGTCTTCCTTCGTGTATACACTTGTTTCTCAAACTCGAACTCCCCCTTTGCACCAGTATTACCTCTGCCATTGAACTAATATGATGGTACTGGAACAGGAATAGGAATTGGACAGGAGTGGACTTGGAATTGGACATCTCTTCACCACCAAATATCTCCCCTTGAAGAGACGTGTTAGGGGAGGAGAAAAAATGAGTGGACTCAAAGAAGGTCACATCCCTAGATACAATATGACGATGAGTTGAAGGATGAAAACAATTGTACCCTTTTTGAGTCACCCCATAGCTTATGAAAACACATTTAAGTGCTTTGAGATGTAACTTGGTACTATCAGATTTGGGCACATGAGCATAGCAAATGCAACCAAAGGTTTTTGGTAGCAAGAAAAACAATGGGGAATCAGGAAACAACACCTCAAGTGGGGATTTATGAAACAATACCCACGAGGGCATCATATTCATGAGATAGGGAGCAGTTTGAATAACCTCATACTATAAAGTTTTTAGCACATTCATAGTAAACATAATGGCACGGGAAATCTCCAGTAAATGACTATTTTTCCGTTTAGCCACCTCATTTTGCTTAGGAGTGCCCGGGCAGGTTTTTTGATAAATAATACTAGAAGTATCAAGAAAGGAAGTGACTTCACGAGAAAGGTATTCGCCCCCATTATTAGACCGCAAAATTTGGACTTTGATGTTGAATTGGGTAAGAACCATATTGTGAAAGGACTGAAAGGTTGCATACACATCACTTTTATGTTTTAAGAGATACACCTAAGTTGCACGAGAATAGTCGTCTACAAAAGTTACAAAAATAGCGAAACCCAAATAAACTATTAGTCGGGAAAGGCCCCCATACATCAGAATGTACAAGTGAAAATGGAATAATACTTTTATTATTATTGTTAATGGGATAAACAGACCTACAATGCTTAGCCAATTAGCAAGGTTCAAAAAAAACTTAGATTTAGAATAAGAAAAATTGGGAAACATTTTCCTCAACACTGAAAAAGATAAATGACCCAAGCGGCGATGCCAAGTGAATAACTCATCTGATCCTGAGGCTAAGGCATCCCTCTTTATTGTTGATGTAGCTACTAGCAAACTGGAATCTAAAACATAAATATCATCTGCTCATGCCCCAAACCAATTGTCTTATTCGTCACCATGTCCTGAAACACACAACAAGACGAGAAAAAAGCGGCACAACAGTTATGCTTTTTTGTAATGTGACTGATGGATAACAAGTTAAAAGTAAACTAAGGAACATGTAATATTGATGACAAACATAGGTCATGGGCGACCGGGATATCTCCCTATCCAAGCCACAGAGGAAAAAGAACCATCGGCAATACGGACCTTTGTCCTTACCAGAACTGGCACCATAAGATGTGAAGAGAGACGACATACCAGTCATATAATGAGAGGCCCCTGAATCAATGATCCAGGAGCATGGAAGGTTGGAGACGGAGGCAGACAAGGCGAATGTAGAGGTACTTGAATATGCGAAGGATGAAGTAGGGGCAAGGGAAGGATGTCTAAGCTTGGAAACAAAGTGTCAGAATGCTGCAATCTCATCACTAGACAGACCTTCATCTAAGGAACTCGAAGGCACAAAGGTAAGGGCCAAGGGAATCATCTCTGTGGGTGTAGAAGTTGTTGAATGGGTGTGAATCCGGCTAGTCCCAAGCCTACCACCTCCTTGACCACTACAAGACCCACCTCGTTGGAACGGACAAGAAGGTAAGTTTGTTGGGCATCCATGGAGGTCCCAACATTGATCTTTAGTGTGCGTAGGCCGCCCACAATGTTTACACTTGAGGCGATCTCTATCATCAGAAGGAAAACTTTGGCGTCCACCACGTCCACTCCAGGAATTGCCATCTCTACCACCCCTAGTGGAAGTGGATACAAATGCGGATTTCTCAAAAGACGAAGAAGGATTCATCATTCCCCGACACCTATCCTCACGGTGAATGTGTGTATAAACTTCGTTTAACGACAGCAAAGGGTCGTTCACAATGATGAGGGCCCGCACTTGTTCATACCTGGGATTAATCCAGCCAGGAATTCGAATATATGTATGTTCTCAACATGTTTCTTATATTGTGTGGCATCTTTCACACAGGCTAGGCAGTAAGTGGTGTAATGGTCCAACTCATCCCACATCTTCCACAAGGTTGAGTAATACAGAGCAAGAGGTTGATTGCCTTGTTTGAACTGAGCAATACGCTACCAGAGGTCATCGAGCTTAGCCGTATGACCCATCTCATAATACGATTTTGCTAAGGCATCCCATATTTGATGTGCGGTCCCTAAAAACAAAAAATGGTCATTGATCTCTAGTTTCATAGAACTCAATAAGTAGCCCATGACAGTTGCATTCTCAGTCTTCCATTTCCGAAATTTAGGATCAGTTTTCTCGGGTATCTCAATCTCACCGGTTATGTAGTCTTCTTTGTCCTTCCCTTGTATATAAATAAGAATGGATTTGGATCAGGTAAGGTAGTTGCTGCCATCAAACTTTACAGTAGTAATCTGAGCAAGGGATGAGTCCCCAAAAACTTGAATGGTACTGAAATCACTCTTACTACTCTCACCTGTGGTCAGCCCGGACTCTTGGCAAACTTCAGACATGCTGCAGGAGTAAACAAAAACCTCTAGACACAATCACAGCACCACTTAGGAGGGTACACACCCCACCTAGTCCAAAACACACAAACTTGGCTTCGGACACAGCACCGCTAGGCACTTCCACGCAACAACGACAACCCAACAATTACAACCAATAATCAAGGGGGGCAGCACCCCTTATACAATCACCCACTCATACTCAGAAGAGATTTTCAATTCATAAGGACTCACTGGCACAATCGAGCCATCAAAAAACGTGAATACAGGTTTGGGCGTTAACTGTGGAGTAGAACAGTCACAGATCCAGTGATTCTTCACCAAATCGCATGAGGCTGGCAGTATTCGATCCCTTAGAGTCCCAAACACCAAAATGACACATACAGATAGGCTGGGAGGCCTTTGACAAGATTCAGATGACCAGTACATAGAGGACACACCACCGACAGCACTTTGGGCATAGAAACTTCACCACTGTGACTTCAAATCTCGACGAAAGTGAGATTGGTCACTTCCTATAGGGTTGATCCCCCTAAAACAACCCATCCTCTATGGAAAAATTAAACCAAAAACTCATTGGGTAGCCGGAATGAGAAGATCAACAATTTTTTGGGTTTTTCAACACCTTGAGAAGATCTACTCAAAAATCATATCTCCTGTGATCAAAATTTTCTGAAAAAAATATGATAATTACCAGCACATCTCCATGATTCCAACCCTAGGGTTCATTTTGTCTGACAGACGTACAGACTGCTGACATCAGCAATACGGACGCTAACGTTAGCCTCAATTTTCAAGCCCTCTTTGACTTCCTTCAATGTGGATCGTTGTTTTGATGCCAACTTAAACACTGTGTGTGAGATTGAAGAGGAAGATTAGAGAAGAAGAGAAAGAGAGAGAGAGAGAGAGAGAGAGGGAGAGGGGGGAGAAAAGGGTAGCATATGAGTTAATCTCCTCATACGGCTACTCTTATTTTATTTATATGTCGGTGTCTTATACACCCAAACTAATGGTGTATAAAACCCTCAAATACAATAGACAAAACCATATTCCTTCATTGTATCCATCATAGGTGCTTCCCACAAATGGCACAGCCCATAGAGTACTTTTTGATGCTACCATCACTGGATTGTCCTCTTGGAGGAACCCATCCTAAGACTAAGGAATAAGGTTCAAGTGATGGTACTTGCAAGCAACAACTAGAAGTTTATGATGCTTACCAGACCAATGCCTCACCCCAATTTGATTCATTCAATAAGATTTTTATTTTTATATTTTCTATAACTTTTTGATGTATGAAACTTCAGATAATGATCTTTCAACTGGAGATGGTCCTCCATTATAATGAAATAGCACACGAAAAGGGGGCTATGAAAACTGAAGGGATGGTAAAACTTAACTACAAGATTTCACAAGGGAAAAGTGGGAAGTACCCACACCAGGAAATAAAGTGACATTAGATCTGTTGATGCAGAGTACAGACTAAAGTAGTCCAGTTCAGCAAGTTATGACATTGTTAGTACTATTGTCCAGTTCAGCAAGTCAGCAAGTTATGACTTTAATAGTTCATGAATGTCTCAATAGAAACTATAAGGCATTCAAATCCATATGCAATGCAGTCATAATAGCGAAGATAAGGCATTACAAATTTACAATAATCTTTAAGACATAAAAGGCAGTATGCTTGTTGTTTGCAACAGACAGAAAATGCAGTGTAAATGTATCCTTACAAACATATCCACTCCAAACCCAAATGTAACACATTATTGTAACTTCACATAATACTAAAGCTTTTATAACAAAACTCTAATCTTACATCCACTCTACTCTTCAGCAGCAAATAAGGAATATGCTATGCATTAAGTCATATGTTTCATTAAATACAGTAGATATATAAAATAAATTATTATGACAATGGAAGAAAAAATTACAGCTGTCACACTATATCATCCGTATCGCGGACGATCCTCCCCAAGGGAAGCACAATAGCAGCTACTGGATTATTTTCGAATCCTCCACCTTCATCGATGATCAACCTAAGGCCATCAATGTGAAGTTTCCCATGGTGACCGCTCACCATAATTGTTGGGTTCTCAGATAACTCCTGCAAAATATCGAGCACCACACATTCAATACTTGATTACAACCCATGCTATGAAGTCAGAATTCCAAAACTTTCAGCTATGCAAAACCATAAAAACGCTATTTTATCGAACAAAATATACTACTAAAATTGGCTCAACCATGTTCTTAAGAGATCAGAACAGACGATGAAGAAAAATTAAATGATAGCAATTTTATTACGAAAGCAAAGTAGAAAAACAAAAGAATTCACTGGGACGGTTAATTCTGAAATACAATGGAATTAGCTACAACCTTTGGGATTTCCCAAACGCTTTTCCTCCCACTGAGGGCCTCCACTTTAGGCACCCGAGTGTCCTTGGATTTCAAAAGTTTGAGCTGCTCTTCAACCCCTTTTGTTTTCTCCAAACCTGCGTGAACAGCTATCAATTTACAGAGTTTTCTTCCTCCCGAAGTATCAATGCAGACATCATCCTGTAAATACCAATCGCCAACATACAGTTAGCCCCAGCTTGTCTTCCCAGAAAACTCATCAAATAACTGATAATCCCCGTATCAACAATTCAAAAGAAGAAGAGGGGCCTAACCTCTTCATGAACCCAAACCAAATCAGCGAGAAACTTCTTGTGTTCATCAGGGACTGCTTTAACCAAATCTATATATATAGGGTAAATAATGAGAAAATCAAAATCTACCCACGAACGCTTAACCTTAAATAATTATGGAGAGAAAAATACCTGCAGAACCGTGGGGAACTCCATACGAGTCAAATGTTGGTCCAGCGTCGTAGATCGAACCCTTGTACTCAGTCCCCTTCATAGCATTAAATCTTTCCTTGATCGAACCAGCCCACCGCCGTCCTTGAAGATGCATCTTTTCATACCCATCTCCCTTAAACCATCCCTCCCTCGTCTCATTCTGCTCAAACTCCTTCCACGTCTCGGCGAACGCAGATCCATCGGGCGGTAGAGGGAGGACCCCGACAAAGGCTGCGAAGGCGAGATCATGGTTTCCACAGAGGAAGACATGGGTTTGGTTAGGGTATCTGGAAGGGAGAGAGATTAAGAAGTCAAGGACCTTTCGAGTATCGGGGCCTCGGTCGCAATAATCGCCCAAGAAGATTATAAGAGCTGTCTGGAATGCAGGTGGATCAATTAGGGTTTCGAGATTGGACCAGAGTTTCAGGAGCTTAGAGAAGTAGCCATGGAGGTCGCCTATGCAGCAGACGACCTTGTCTTCTGTGTGCTTCGCTCCTTCTTTCACCCCTCTTTTGTCTCCCATATTATAGATTCCCGACAGATCGTCCAAGTGATTGCGCTTCCTCTGTTATTAATCTGTCAGTCTTTTGAATTGATTAGATTTCCCCTTTTACGGTACCATGGGACTTAGATGCAGCCACATACAATGTAACTGAAATAACGGCCAGTATTTTTTGGGTAGGGCCCGCCGCATGGACCACCCCACACTACCATTTTGTGGGGCCAGCCGTGTATGATTACATTGATTCACGTCATTACAAATGAATGGAAAATCCTTTGGCTATAGGATAGTTTCTGCATTTGAAGTAGCAATATTTGCCGAGTAATCCACCGGTTGATTGACTTATTCTCTAACTATGTTGGAAATCTCCACCTCATCAAAACTAGCCATTTTTTGCATTATAAGACTCTTGATGGCGCCGGGCTTGAATTATGTGAGAACGAATCTTGTGAGAACCGTGAAAACGGCTATAGAGGAGCTAACGCATCAGTACCGAAAAGTGATTTGCACTTTTTGGGGGCACTTATCACTTTTTGGCACTGATGTGGCCGTAGCCTGATGCCGTTTTCACAGTTCTCACAAGATTCGTTTTTTAGTGAGTGGCGCCGTATCTGTTACACCACTCTGATTTACACCCATTATACACTATCAATAATGTTTAGCCACACATACCGTTTTCGGTGGGTTCATAGAAAACAGAATATATCTTAAACACAAACGAAATTAAGTGCTTTATGACGGTTCCGTCTCCATTTTTTATTTTCTATTTCTTTTTACTAAAAGTATTTGCAAAGTGGAAGAGGAAACGATTTTGCACATTCAATGTTTACAGAAAACCCAACCAATGCCTAGTGGTAAAAGAGGTTTGGCCTCATAGCATTCCTTCATCTTCTTTATAAGCCTCGCCACGCTACGCTTCGGAAATGCACACTAACAATAGGTACCACCATTTAAACTTTCAAAGCAAAAGGAGCAACAGAAACAATGATTGATTGAGGGAATGGACGAGATAGATGAAGCTATAGTACCCCCAAAATCCAAGGAAAAAGTGGATTTCAGTCGTTATATCCCTCGAAAAGTTGAAGATGAAAGAGTCATCAATAAGCATGGGTTAAAGAAGCATATCAAAGTTGGGGAAGGATGGGAGGTTCCAGGAAAAGGAGATGAGATCACTGGTACCCATTTTTTCATTTTCTTCCTTCTATTATTTTTTGTTGGGTTTGTGATTCATTTATCATTTGTTAGAATTAAATTTGCCTATAACTTGGTTTGTTCATTATGTTTCAATGTGGATGGTTTGTGTTCTTCTATTTATCTATTTTATTGGGCTTTTGACTAATGATAGGTAGATTTTGATCTTCATTTTTTTCCTACTATTTATTTATATAGATTGTTCATCATTTTTTTCTTCGGATTCTGACTTTAAAATTTGATCTGATTAGTGACTAAACCCCCCCCCCTTTTCTATTTATGTATTATTATATGTATTTTTTTTCCTAAATTTTCCATTGAATGTGGAGATACTTCCCCATATACATGTTCTTTATTCTCTTCCTCTGTTTTTACAAGTAGTCTGTATATCTGTAATCCTTACATTTATATCTTGCTTGATTAATGGGTATGCTCCAACATTTCTATACAGTGAATTACACAGGTACCATTTTGGGTGGGAAACAGTTTGCCCCCAGTGCAGACAAAGGGGAGATGTTTGTGGTTGTGATAGGAAAAGGTAAGCAATGAAGCTAAATAGTCTCATTTTTAGCATAAATTATAGCGATTTCGAACAATACCTATTGTGTTATATGATTGACTGAGTATCTGAACCATCAACACTTAAAAAGGTTTTTATCAAAATGCAAATGCAGAACATTGAAATCCAAATTTATATTTGTATATGGTTTTGGACATGAATCAATCAATTTAGTTGCATGGGTTTAGGGATTGTTCATATTGGATGATTTCCTATGCTTGTTTGTGTTCAATATCCTTGATCTACATGCTATGTTTTGTCATATTTGTTCAGTTATAGGTGAGATATAATTCATGAAAATCCACTTTTTCTTTATTTCAAAGCACATGGTTTCAATACAGTCTTTTCCCTTACCATGAAAATTATTCACATTGAATGACTACAACATACAAATTGTGTTCTATTTCATATATATAAACTTGGAATTTCTCTTGCCATTTTAGCAGCAACAGTTTTTTCAAATGGTAAGACTGGTACAAGTATGACCTGGGCTTGAATGATTTTATCTGTAAGGATAAAACCTACCTTCTGATTTGCATGATTATTTGACATGTTTGTGACTAGATTTTGATGATGACAGTAGTATGGCACATGCGTTTTTGGATTAGGCCTCATAGGAGCCTTTCTTTTCCTGATCTTTGTTCAAGATACTTCCTTCCCAAGTGAGTATATGAATCATGAAAGTAAAATATAGTGATCTTTTTTATTTTATTTTATTGGTTGTTGTTGGTAAAACGTAGTGATCTTGTTCATATGGTCTCTGGTATCTTTGATCCTTCAAATTGGAACATATCCAAGATTCCCCTTTAGTGGACCATTAGGATGACATATCGTTAGTGGCATGTCATTAGTGGCACATAGAGACAATATGCAGTTCTCTCTCTCTCTCTCTTACACACACACACACACACACACATCCTTCCAAAAAAGATGCTTGCAAAAAACAATGTTAACTAGTTTGTGGGGTGAATAGACATTGTTAATCCTGGTATTTATAGTGTTTCAAAGTAAGCAATAATCTTTAAGGTTACTAGCGACGACAAGCTTCAACCACTGTGGGTTATGAGATTGATAGTCTTTGAATAGTTGAACTTGATGATAGTCCCCATATATTTCTTTCATAATATATACTCGAGTTGCATATATTCATTATATTGACATTTGCTCTTTATATATATATATATTATCAGTAAAAGAG
>JAOXJP010226088.1:0-11552 GCA_025762735.1 Platanus orientalis | reverse complement strand
AAAACATGTTAAAAATTATAATTTTTTGGACTAAAAATAAGGTAGATAGGCTCTAACTAACATAATAAAGTTTTTAAGAAAATTTCAATTTTTTTTTTCAGGGCGATCCGACTGTTGGCCGATCCATGAGTGGATCGAATCGGAATCGCCTAGGTCCAATCCTGATCTCGATCCCGATTTTTTTATCTACGTGCTACACAACTTGGTAATATGTCAGGAGTCCACAACAAAGGTGACAAATGAGGTGGAGGTCCTAGAATTAATGACTCGCATGTGCTCTTGGAATTGAAGGACTGCTTAGCCCTGGATCTTAATCCAATCTGCTTCTAGGATGTTTCTCGAGTTGGAATCTTCTCGGGCTTGTGTGAAGTTTGGTATTGGATAATGATTTGCTACATGGTAAGAGAAGGAGGTCCAAGTATGGATTCTTTGCAAGAACCCAACCATTTTGATCTCTTTCTTTTCCTGATCTTGGAACTCTTCCGAGCTATGCTTTCAGATCTGGCTTCTGATCAGGAATTGGATAAAAGATGATACAACTGGAGCTCATTTTGTCTCTTGTTGTGTTTTAATCTTTACCCATTCAACCTTATGTTTTTCCATCTCAGCAAGGATCCTTCTCACAATATTAAGTGAAGCAGTTTTACTGTTATATTTGTGATTTTTTATCTCCTCAAACCTGTTTAGAACAAGTTCACGTTGGTGTTGGAGAATCAAACGATGCCATATATTTGTCCAACCATTCTGAGTTGCACAATATATATTCCTTTCCACTTCTTTAAGTTTAGATTTAATAAGATCTTTTGATTTCCACTTGAGGCTCTCATCATATACAGGAAAAGTTTAAGGATCTTCATAAATCTCCTGATAAAAATTCTTAGCATAAATAAAATCTTCATATCCTACATAATTCACCATGACTCCCCGAGATTACAACTAGATAGGATTAGCTGTAACTTGGGTGAACATATATATTTCCAATGACCTGCTGAAACCCAACTAAAAAAGAATTTGTTGAAACCTGGTTTTGATACCAAAATTGATATAGGGTAACCCAAAAATCCCACAAGTGATTAAATTTAAAGTGTGGAAGCAAATCACTAAAAAATAGATGTTAAACAGTCACAAGTAAAATAAAACGGGAAATAGAAAGATGAAATAGAGCTTAGAATGGAATATAACAGAAAAGTAAAGAAAGAAAAAGAAAAAAACCCAAGGGGCAATTCTGGAATTTCTAGGCAGAACCCACGAAATTACCAAAAATACATCAGAAAATATCTAGAAAGTTTTGGAATTTTCTAACACATGACCAGGGGTATTTTGGTAATTTCGAACATTTTACCAAAAAAATTCCGGAATTGTCCTATGGGCTTCTTTCTCTTTCTTTCATCTTTTTTTTCTGTTCTATTCCATTCTAACCTCTATTTTATCATTATATTTCTTGTTTTATTTTATTGTGGCTACTTGTGAGTGTTTAACATCTATTCTTGAGTGATTTGCTTCCGCACTTTAAATTTAATTACTAGTGAGATTTTGGGTTACTCTACATCAATTTTAATATCTTTCCCTATTGTGCTGCATCAATTGGTGGCTAGGATCTCAGTAAAATCTTTACAAACAGAAGTCAAAAAATATTTAGCTCCCTAGCCCTTGATGCCACCCAACAGCCTGATTCCACATAATTGTTGAAGGCCTTGTTGTTCCTCTTGTGCCTCAATACCAACAAGTAGCTGCTGTGACCATTCCATAAAATCTTCCCTTTCCTACCATATAGCCTTTCAAATTTCAAACAGGTCATCACATCCAATAACTTCACCAAAATCACCCAAGTCATAACAAACGCCAAATAACACGTGATAGGCGAATGACATGATTCTCGAGCCTAAATGGAAAATGAGCACTGGAGGAGTAAATGATCCGCTGTCTCACTGTTATTCAAGCACATCAAAAAAACATTGGGGTAAAAGTGGCCTTCAGTTATAAGACAATCAACAATAAGAATGCAGTTGGGAGATGCTGTCCAAAAAAACAACTTTACCTTGCAAGAAATGCATTGGAACCAATCTTCAGGTGAAAGAAAAGAGTTCTGCTGAGAGGCATACAGAAATCAAAGCATGATCGAACCCTAAATATGCCTGATTTTTCAAAATTTCATAAGCTTGTCTTCCCTGAGTAGATGAATTTCTGCTCAACAAAAGCTCCACAGAAGGAAGAATCTCCCATTCATTCAAAGGTCTTCTAAGAGTAGGCTGCCATACCACTGAATCAGCTACTATATCCATGAATTCAGAAATCTTTGCATACTTATTGCTTGCTGCCCTAAAGATCTTTGGGTAAGCACATTTGAGCTGACAGTTGGTGCAGCATACATCCTCCCAAACGAAGATCCTTCTGCCATTGCCAACTTCTAGCTTGATCACTCTTAAGAACTTTTCCTTGTACCTCATGATTGCTTTACAAACACCCTCACCATGGCTGGTTGTAATTGGGTAACTATCTCAATCATTTGAGAAAGCATACTTATAGACGTATCGGTAAAGGCAGGCCTTGGCACATCGGTAAGGTTGCTCCATTGTGACCTGGGCATCATGGAAACAGCCTCTCTGCTTGTAGGGGTAAGGCTGTGAACATCTGACCCTCCCCAGACCCTGCAGTGGCGGGAGCCTCGTGCACTGGGACTGCCCTTTCCTTATAGACGTATGACAATCACCCTATGCCAAAAGTTAATTTTTTTTGTCGAATCTACATAGCCATTGACAAAAGAGTGTTTTGTTCGCAAGTGTCGAAGTGGTTTTAAGACTTAAATCTCGGAAGCCAACTTATGAGACGTCATTCCACATCATTCAGGCAACTACATAAATGCTGATGCGACATGACTTAACCTTGGATGATGAGATGCCCCAAGTTAAAAAGAAAAGACCAAGGATGAGCATTCCCTGATTGAGGTGGGATGACATCTGCAACCATGAGACAGAAGATTTGAATGCCAAAAATCAAGGCTTAATAATCAGCTTTAGGGATGAGGCTCATGATGGATGATCCTAAGATAGCAATAGGCAAGACGAGAGGATAATCCCACAATACTGAGGCGCATCTGCTTGAACTAATCCGATCTCTAATAGCCCAAGGGCGAAATTATTTCAGCAGTCAGGGCAGGTCAGTCATTCTTCCATCATCGACTTGCCTGAGAGACAAAATTTGAAATCTCTAAAGTCAAGGCCTGATAATCAGCTTTTGGGGTTGATGCACCTATGACAGATGGGCCTGAGATAGTGGTAGGTAGGGCAAAGGGATAAGTCCTTGGCAACGAGGCACTCTACCCTAACCAATTTGAATCTCTGATTTAACCTCAGCAAGAGAAAAAAAATCCTCAATATCAAATCACTCATGCCAAGACAGGATTAAATTTTCAGAAGAGAGCATGGGAAAGTCCGTGAAGGTGACAATCATGCCAATGGGACAAATGATACTGAAGAGATGTCTTATGTTCTGAATGTAGAGGATTGGAGATCAAGTGCTAGGGGGAAGAAAGAAATGACGGTTTGAAGGGTGGATGGAGAGGTGTTGTTGGATTGATTAACCTTGCCTTTTCAGATTCAAATGACCTTGGCAATTTGAATTACAGCTCAAAAGAAGAGGCAAAGGGTTAACCTCAAATGTTGATTTGATAGCATGGAACTCCATTCCGAGTAGAGACATGCTAGAGACCACTTTGTGGAGATTTAAGCCATAAAGTGAAAGAAAATATACCCTTTGTCGAAGCATGGTCAGCTTGATTTAAGGAATTGCTTTTCTAAGATGGTGATGAGAGGTGACAGGGTGTCTCTGCAACTGATGCTATCCTTGTATATTGATGCTCATATTGTCAACTTTTAGGTAAGAAACCTCCCAAGAACTATCAAATCAGTATAAAGGTATCACTTGGAGGATGTCATGATACTAGGAAAGCGCCTTTTTGCGAACCCTATCACCTTTTGGTGTCAAATATAGCTGCCCCAACTCCACAACACCAACATACTCAACTAATGTAGACCATATGGGGTGTGATGATACCCCACCATGCGCTTCTAGGTGAGACATCCTCATATTAAAAGGGAGGTCCTTCGACTAAGAAGAGAGACCTCTTGTGAGAGAAGAAGCCATTACTTTGCCAGATAAATATCGAGCCAAGACCTCGCCAAACCCTCACCAAGTGTTGAACAACTCATATGCCAATTGGAAGACACGTGTCAGACTTTGGAGATCTACATCAGCCTGTGTACTAAAACCACATCAACAGTAAGTGAAAGGGGTCGTAGCCCCATACCACCCAATCTTTTAGGTTTACACACCAAGCACCATGCAACTAAATAGTACTTGCTAGCAGGTAGCTTCCTCCCAGCCCTTCCGCAAGATATATATTTGTAACTTACCCATTCATTCCACTAACAACATTGGCACCAAGGACAGAGAAGATAAGTCAGTAGGCTCACCAGGATGGCCTTGAACGAAGTCATTTCCCCCCTTTGCTAAATACGGCCCTTCCAAGCCATTAACCTTCACTCAACTCATTCCACAACCAGATTCCAACAGAAGTAAAGGGAAGAGATACATCTTTACTATTTAAGCAATCAACTAACTCTTTACATTGTCCACCTCACCAACTGCCAAGACTTGACTTTTGGATAAGTTTATGCTCAATAGAAAACTGCTTCAAAACACCTGAGAACACACCTCAAAAATCTTAATCAATGGTGTGCTGCATTGCACAAAACCAGCCTATCATCAGCAAATTGCAGTTGAGATATATAACTAGATCTCCATTTCCCACTGCAAAGCCCACAAACAACCACCTATCAAGGCCTTAGATAACAACCTGCTCAATGATTCCATGTTTGCGATAATAAGAAAGGGGATAGTGTGTCCCCTTGCCAGATTACAATAGTACTCTGAAGGAAAACCTTGTGAAACCCCAATTAAAAGAATAGAAAAGGATTCAGAAAGGTAACAAGTTATCATACAAACCCTCCATCTAATGCCAAATACAATCCTCAATATGTATTCCAAAAACTCCCAATTGACATGAACATAAGCTTTCTCCATATAAACCTTGAAGATTAGGTCCAAATTTCCTATTCATAGTCTAGATTCAATGCATTCATTAGCTATCAAAACTCTATCTAAGGTTTGTCGCCCACAAATGCATATATTACATACAAGGTAGTACCAATAACCACTGTTTATGGACTTAAGTTGCCCTAAGGGAGAAAAAAATGTCATTTGTTTTATACTGAATCGCATATGAACCTTCAATCTTGTACTACTCTTAGTTGGACTCCAATGTGGTAATGCCTATTTATTCCTCCTTTAAAGGATATTGATGTAGAACAATGGAACCCCTCCTTGTTTCAAGTCCTGGTGATTTAACTGATTGATTATGTTTTTGCAATGATCAAATAAAAAGCTTATAGAACACACCTCAGAAATTACTGTAGCCGTCCAACACTCTGATTAAAAGCAAACGAGAGAACACCATCAAATAAAACCTTTTTAAAACCAAAATCAATCCCATATTTACTAACCAAAAACTTGATTTTAGAGAAAACTGAGACCAGTAATTCATTCAAAAAAAAAAACGAGATTCGTAATATGACTTAAAAGAATCTTCAACCAACAACTTTCAAGAAAAAAGGATTCTCTAGAACTTACTAAGACTAGATAAATCCATACGACCCAACAATTACTTCTTTTATTTATTTATTTATGAATAAGATAATTTATTAGAAAAAGAAAAGGGGACAAGGAAAGGCGTCATGAGAAATGTGCCCACCACCAACAAAAACACTAAAGACGAAACTATACAAAAAAAAAGCTGCACTTTACCACTCTTAACTCCTAGTCGAAGATTCAATCCCTGAACCTAATCCCAAGCATGCTAGAAGAAGGGGAAAGCCAGTCAAACAGCCTGGAGAGAACAGCCTCCACCAGGTTAGGAAACGGCAATGACAATCCTTCAAACATGCGATTGTTGCGCTCCTTCCACACACTCCCACAAACTGTGAAGGGGACCAACTTCCATATGTCTTTCCCCAAGGTGTTCAAAGACTCAAAATGTTGATGGGGCCAACTTTCCAACAGCATTCTCACTGTCCCGGGAGTCACCCAAAGGACCCTGAATCTGGACAGCATGTAATTCCACAAAGATGATGCTATCAGGCAATGGATAAAAAGATGATTAGCTGTCTCCTCCACTAGATAGCACATGGAGCAACTATTTGGGCCAGGCATACACCTAATGACCAGATTGTCGAATGTGGGGACCTTATTCAACTATAACAGCCATATGAGGGACACTTTAGATTGAACTTGGCTAACCCACACAAACAGATCAGGAAAAGAAGAAGAGGCTCCCCTGGATAAGGCCCCATAAAGCAATCTAACCAAGAAACCCTTGTCTGTGTCCAGCCTCCACACTCTCTATACCACTGTCCCCAACCTTGTAGTTTTCCAAAATGTTCATCATTTGGGCCATATCATCAATCTCTCAATCATTAAGATTCCTCTTAGGCTGAACATTCCATGAGTAAAACACCCTCGAACGAATCATATGCTCCTTCACCGAACCCGACTTTCTTTCTACTAATGAGAAGAAAGCCGGATATAATCTGCAGAGAGGGACCTGGGTACAACAAGGATCAGACCAAAATCTAACCTTGTCCTCGTTGTTCACCTTAAAACTTGTATGTCTCCAAAATACCTCCATAGCTTTATAAATTCCTTTCCAAACTCCACATCCCATAGCCCCTTGAGGTTTCCTACTAACCCAACCATTTTCTTCTTCCCCATGTTTGGCAGCTATCACTTTCCTTCATAGAGCCTCTCTTTCCTCTCCGTATCTCCATTACCATTTGAAGAGTATAAATTCCTTTCCAAACTCCACATCCCATAGCCCGTCGAGGTTTCCTACTAACCCAGCCATTTTCCTCATCCCCATATTTGGCAGCTATCACTTTCTTCCATAGAGCCTCTCTTTCCTCTCCATATCTCCATAACCATTTGAAGAGTATAAATTCTTTTCCAAACTCCACATCCCATAGCCCCTTGAGGTTTCCTACTAACCCAGCCATTTTCCTCTTCCCCATATTTGGAAGCTATCACTTTCCTCCATAGAGTCTCTCTTTCCTCTCCATATCTCCATAACCATTTGAAGAGCAAAGTTCTCTTCGTTCTTCGGATCGACCGAATCCTCAAGCCACCTTGGTCCCGATCTTTGGTGATTTCCTTAACCAGTAGATCTTCTTGCCTTCACCATCATTCCACATAAACTCTCTAAAGCTTCTCCATCTTGTTTGCCACTGAAGCCGGGATAGCAAACAACGATAACTAATATATAGGCAAACTTGAAAGCACATTTTTTTAATAGAATCATTTTTTCCCCTTTTGACAGATAACTAGATTTCCATCCAGCTACCCTTTTCTCGATCCTCTCCATTACCGGCTTCCATATCTCCTTTGATGTAGTACCCAATGGTAAGCCTAAGTAGGATGAAGGAAGGGATTGCACTCCACAACCTAGGGATTCCAAAATGGCAACAATGTTCGGAACTTGACCCACAGGGATCACCGTTGATTTCTTCAAATGTACCCTCAATCCCGAAGTCATCTCTACAATGAGGAGGATGCACCTCAAATTTTTGAAGGCTTCCGTCTCTGCTCCCAAAAGGAAAAGCAAGTAATCTACATATTGGATAAGAGGCACCAAAGGGCCGTTTCTCCCACAAGAGAACCCTTTCAGCATACTTATCACTTTTGCCTTTGCAACCATCTGACTAAGGAGCTCCACCACTATAATAAAGAGGTAGGGACATAATGGATCCCCTTGACACAAGCCCCGGGTGCTCCAAAAAAATCATTTTGGAGAGCCATTGACTAAGATTGAGAAAGAAGGAGAAGTCACACAAATCTTCATCCAACTCCTCCATCTATGACCGAAGCCCAATTGGCAGAGCATCAAATCAAGAAATTTCTAGTTCACATGATCATAAGCCTTCTCCATATCAATCTTATAGACCACTCCGCCATTTTGTTCCTTCAATCTAGCATCTATACATTCATTAGCTATAATTGAACAATCAATAATCTGCCAGCCTGATACAAAGGCATGTTGCGACTCCAAAATCAATCCGGAAGAACCTCTTTAAGTTTATTGGCCAAAATTTTTGTAGAAAAGCTTGTATAAACACCCCACTAGACTGATAGGACCAAAATCCTTAATTTCCGCTACTTTGTCCTTCTTGAGAATTAAGGAACTAAAAGTTGCACTAAGGCTTTTGCACCATAGATCCTTCTCCTGGAAGGCAACCAAAGCAGCCATTGTATCTTTGCCCACCACATCCCAACAGACCTTCAGAAATTTAATAGGAAATCCATCAGGCCGAGGGGCCTTATCATCTAGCAGGCTGTTTAAAGCGGTAAGAACCTCTTCTTCAGTAAAGGGACGTTCAAGCCACCCCTGTTGGCCCGAATTCAATTACTAAAAGAACAAAAATCAGAAACTCTAGATAGTAACTTTTAGACTTCTAATAAGTAAGGGCGGCCCAGTGCACGAGGCTCCCGCTAACGCAGGGAGTGGAGTTTACTAAAATAATAACCCATCATTTATTATAAATAAGAACATTTGTATTTACACACACACAGGCACACACAATGCCATCTTCATTAAATTGATTAAGAAAATAGTGATCCAGTAAACAACACATAAGATGGCTATATGGCCTGCCATGCTTTAGGGAGCAAATGCTAGGCAGCCAAGAAACAACATATACAAAGAATGAGTGTAGCTGAGATGACAATGTTGAGGTGGATGAGTGCATGACTAGAAGGGAGAGAATAAAAATGAATGCATTCAAGGGAGATTGAAGGTCACACCAATAGGTGATAAGATCAGAGAAAGTTGACTGAGATGGTTGAGTCATAAGCAATGAAGAGCAATGACTGCACCAGTGACAATTGAGATGGTGCAAGTTAGAGGCATCAAAAGGACAAGAGGAAGGGCAAAATTGACTTGAGCTGAAATAGTGAAGAAAAGCATGAGTGCCTATTATTTAACAGCAGATATGGCTCTAGATAGGGTAGAACAGTGGGACAGGCCGACCCCAAGTAGATGGGACAAGGCTTTCCTGAGTTAGGTAGTTAATCATCAAGCATAACTAGAAATTGCTAACCCTGATCCTATAAATGACCAATGATATCATCATCTTGCAATGCCTTCTCTGATAAGCCCATCCCTTTTGATTAATAGTGTTGATAGGTGCTCCTTGGGTGCATTGTACTATAGTACTACTGATTGCTCCTGTGTCTGCCTTAGACATATAAATAAGATGTCACGATGTCTTGCGGGTGCAACTATACCCCAAAGTAGAACTAAGTTTCTTCCTAGAAGTTAAAACCCAACTCAAAGGGGGTACGGACTACAGTGCCTCGACCACCTCTGCCTGATGACATGTGGGAAGTCATATAATTTTCTTTTATTCTTAATTTCTATTTTTATTTTTATATCACATTCTAATTTTTAACCCTAGAGTCTAGACTCTTCGACTCTTTCTCCCTTCCCCACTTCGGCCTTCTACCACTCTCTTCTCCGTCTCTCACACCAGCACCCTCTCCGTTGCTCCAGCAATCTTCATTTTTTTTGTTTTGTTTTTTATTTTTATTTTTTGTCATTTTTCATTTTAGACTCCTTCCCGTGCGCCTATCCTCTCTTCACCTTCTCCCCAAATCCTCTTCCCCTTAACACCTCCCTCTTCCATCTTCTCTCCCTTTCTAAATCCTTCCCTCAAAACCTCTAATCCTCTTCCTCTCTTATTCCGATGCAAATCCTCTCTCTTTTAATCTGATGCAAGCTCTGTTTCAGCGTCGACCGAAAAAGGGTTTTACAGGTTCATTGATGGGTCCTGATTCAAGTTTCGTGTCCAGTTCCTTAGTGATGGAGTGGACCAGTACGAGTTGCAAACCCCATTTGAGTTCTCTCTGATTGTTTATGCTTGAAAGAGTTGAAGATTTAGCCATTGATGATTCCCTTCTGGGGTTCTCTTCGTCAACTGGTATTATTTTGATTTAGTAGAAAGCCAAAGGCTTATATCAGTGAAGGCTTCTCATTGGCCTCATCCTCCTTATATCCAGGTAAGCAATAACCCCATTCATAGTTTCTTAATAGTGCTTTTGCAAAATTTGTGTTCGTATGTTAAAGAAATTTCAGAGGTCTCTCTTTAGGGGGGCTATTTTTACATTGGTTCTGTATAACAATCTCTAAATTGGTATTCATGGTTCGTCTTCTGATGTTTTTCCCTTTTTGGTCTTTTATATTTATATTTCAAATATTGTTTGGGTTTCTCAAGTTTTGAATTAAAATGGAAGGTTTCTCAAGTTTTGTCTTTCTACTTTAAATATTAGTTGGGTTTCTTCCACTACTTTTGATTGTCACTTGGAGTGAACCCATTTCAGTTTGGTTTGCCACTGTACCTGAGTACTTCTAGCCCCTAACAGAAATGGATGGATTTCCATTCATTCCCAAGACATGAAAGAAAAAATAAATTATTTCATTTTATAAAAAATCTATAGAAGTTGTACTTGAGTGGTTAAACCCAGATCAAGTATTTTGTGCTTCAAACGCTCAAAAGACTTCAAGTCCCTTTCTTGATATGTAGCTGAAACGATGTATATCCAGGTCTATCTCAAAGTAATTGGAAACCTGCTTTAAGGATAACCTAGGTTCAGAATTAATCTCATCTTAGAAGATAAATTATGTCAAAACTACCATAAACAAAACTATTGAAAGGATCACATAATGGCATAGCAGCTTTCAAGTGTTCCAAGGCTAAGAGCCTAAAATATAATTAAAAATCCCAACATAGCAGTTCAAGTCTCCCAAGGCTAATTCATGATTAAAAATCCTTCTAACTCACTTCACCAAGCCTGACCACCTATTTTTGGTTGGCTACACGAACCCAGTTCTGTTATTCCACTTCAAGACCTCTATTTCTAACACCCTAGCATAATATTGGAAAAAAATAAGTTTTTAGAATTCATTTTCATACGTTTTAACTAAAAGTTTTTTATGGTCGCTAATCTGACACAACTCTCCTTTATTTAGGCTCTGGACCAGTAGTGCGAGAATACTGGCAAAGTCAACTTTTCTTATACAAGATCACTTACAAAATCACATTCAAGTTTTGTCGATGTATTTTATTATCTCTTACATTCACTTGCCTCTGGAAAAAGTTTTGTTATGAGTAGAAAATTGGAATTGAAACTTTATTACGATACTTACCAATTAGTGGATAAGCAAGAACATATAGAGCTCCTAACAGAGTTGTTTTTATCTATGATTATTTCTGTAAATACAAATATATTTATCGGGGATGATTTGTAATGCCCCTTTTTTTCTTTTTTTATTATTAATATTGCAAGATTATGTGTTTGTCGTCATATTGGTTGTAATATGTCAATCTAATGATTTTCATTCACTTGGCTCTTATACCAACATTCCTACCTCACTTTGGTGCATTGTTTAG
>JAOXJP010226087.1:0-11552 GCA_025762735.1 Platanus orientalis | reverse complement strand
AAATCTAACCCAAAATTTAAAAGGAGAATGAGTGTCTGTGTTGACACAGGCCTCTATGGGCATGCCATTGATTGACACACGATGTGTTTTTGAATTTGGTGCTTCTTTTTTTGGACACCTACTTTTTCAACTGAACAAATGTTTTTGATGTTTTTAACTCGCACACAACACATGTCAGCATATAATTCACTGTAGACACAACAAAGACTTTTTCATCATGAAACATTTTCCTCGATTTTAAAATGGATCATGGATAGGGTAACAACACATCTAAATCCCCAAATTTGTATGTCCCACTATGTCCTACACACAAAGGCTGGGTGTATAGACTTCAGAACAGTTCTCAAATGAAAAAAAAAAGTACCCATCAATTTGGCAAAACCATCACATGTTAGCTTGTGGTGTGAGGGCACGTCCTCTAGAGTAGTGGTTTGGGGCGCCCATTACCTGCCATGTGGAAGAGTGTAAATGGGGTGCCAAGGAAAGTTAGCTCCTGCATGGTCACTACAACCCTGGCACCTAGGGCTTTCAATCGGGCTGGCCGAGGTCAATCCTACCTTAGCCGGAAATGTATTACCCAAACTTGAATTAGACCTGAGCCCAAACTTGGCCTGAGGTAGTCAGCCCAAAATCAGTCCATTTTAAAACAATGTGCTTTGATCTGAGTTTGGACTACCGAAATTAAAACTCTTTTATTAATTTTGGGGCTAATTTTATGTCCATAATTTCTCCTAAATGCATAGTATATAGGTTTTTTTGAATAATCAACCCTTGAACTTGATGATGGTAAGTTTGTTAAAAATATAGGGATCCAAAAAGAATTAAAAAAATGTATATACCTAATATCAACATGTAAATAAAATTATTGTTTGTTAACTATTTTGGGTCAAGTTGTACCAAGCTACAGATTGAACTTAAGCCTATCTGAATTCGGCCTAAATAAAACTTCAGGCCTAAAAGTTGGGCCCTCAATGAGTTCATCCCAAAATTAGGTTGGCTTCAGCTTGATTATTTTAGGGCCAGACATGTTAGGCATTGGACCAACCTAGCCCAATTGACAGCCTAGAGGCACCCCTTCTTTGTAAGTTATAGGTCTATTTTACTAAGTACTTTTAGAGTGAATTCTTGTGCCTCTAGCTATTCCAAATTACCACACAAAAAAATAAAATTCTATACCTATTCATCTGGTTGGTTTCAAGTATAGACACCATTTTGTTAAAGCTCCTTTGAGCTTTCTTAGGAGTATGTAAGGCTGTCAACGAGTCGAGTTGAATCAAGCTTGCCCTATTCAGCTCAGACTCGTCACATGAAAAAAAAGCTCAAGCTTGTGACGAGCCTGAGATGCCAAGCTTGGGCTCATAAATGTAGGCTCAGCTCAGGCTTGGACTCGGCTCACCAGAAATAAAAAAGCAAATAAAAAATATAACCCCCAAAATACACTTAACACTTTCCCCTAAATAAATCGTTTTCTGGTTCAGTGGTTTTTTGCAAAACATTCATCATCCACATCGGTAATGCTCTTTGAATTTGCTTTCATTTTCATTTTCTTACTGTTCCTCATTTTCATAACTCTTGGCCCCAATTGAGTCAAGTACTTGGGACCCCTTTGTATTTGTATTTTTTATTTTGGTAATAAACATAATATAGATTAAGGCGAAAATACGCCAAAATTATAAACAACAAACGACGCCATAGGATCCTCTATTCAAACAGGAGGCTTATAGGACCCAAAATACTTGAGAACATAATTGAGACTATAGGTTACCAAGAAGAACGATGTCCACTTTAGAACCCCTAAAACCCTCAAAAACTTGATAATATCAAACATGGAGCCTTGATTTTTTTTATAGTTCATACCGAGATTCATAACAGACCAATGGCGTAAATTAAGGTCACCCACTCGATAAAGAGAATGACTCCCTACGGTCACCTTCAAGGACTCTGTTCATAAGTCCCAATACATGGGCTTTTAAGAGGCCTAACCTAGTTGCCATGTACATAGCAACACCAGTCGACCAATAACTACTCGGCTCCACCAAGGTATTCCACCAGCTAAACTCAACACCACAGTTCTTTTTTCCAATCACTTGCCCACCTTGATCATTATCGTCATCATCATCATCCTTGCTGAAGGAATTCTCTTCTCTGTTATTTCTCCAAAACAATAGGTGGAGGGCCTAAGGAGGTCCACTCAAGTATGAATATACCAATTTTCTTTATGAATCCATGCAGAACTCTGGCATAATAAGAGCCTCCAAACAAAGGAAATGACTGAACTGTGAAGGAGGGCAATACAAATAATAATAATAAAACTTTTTTAACACACAAGAGACAAAAGGTTAGAATATGCTATTGCCTAGGAAAATACAAAAGCAGCCTTTGAACAATAGTACACGACTTGTTGTGAGTGCTTTAATCGTCACCTGCTACATCACCTGCTACACTGCCAAGGAATGCAAAAGTTGCCCGCCTCTATCACCTTGAGCCAAGAGCTTGCCACCGGCAACCGGAGCCGACGATTCTTCGAACCAGAACTGTTGGATTCATCTTCCTTGAAGGTACTGAACATCAGAGATAGATGTATCAGACAAAAGAAGTTAAAAACTTTCCATCGATGCTTTAATGTGAACTGCGGGCTCTCAAGAAATAGGGAATGACACCACTGGAGACAAAACCAGAAGGAAAAAAGATCCTATCTTGTACTCAAGCAAACTCGGTAAAGGAGAGGGTTTGCACTCCGACAATAGAAGAAGGAAATATTGACGAGCTAAGCACAAAAGGAGGAGGAAAGATTTTCCCGCATCTCCATTAATGGCGAGGTTGCTGCGTAGAATCGCTTCTAAAAATCACCCAGAGAGCATTCACAAACTTCAAAAACCACCTCAAAACCCAGGCTCAAAAATACGACAATACTCAACTTTTCTAAGTAGATCAGAACCCCTCATAAATATCTTTCTGTTTAGACGAAAGATGAACTCAGATCAAAGAGAATGGCAAGACCTGGTCCCTCCACACAGCTGTTCGATTAGAGTTTGTTAGAAACCTTGTAGAGTTGCAGAAGATGGCCAGAAAAAGTATCGTCTCACCTTTCTCCGACAGTTGGAATCATTCTCGCCGGTGATCTAAAATCTAAGAAAGTGATTTAAGAGAAAAACTTACTCCATTCCCGCTCGCGATTCAGATCTAGACAGTGGTTAATAGAGAGGGATGATCCAGATCTAGATGATGGTAGTTCTGGGGTTTGTTGGCTTCTTCCCACAAAGAGAAGCATTGTTGGCTTCTTCCGAGATCTTACTTGGGACTCCTTTGTAGAGCCTCCATCTTTCATCAATGGTGAATTTCTAGAAACTATGGGAAAGCATATTAATGGTTTTGAAAAATAATTTATTATTAAGATATTTTGAAAGAAAAATATTTTTATAACGAAAGTTCACCTTATCATTTTGCAGAAGTAGGAGGATATTATAACATTAGATATAAAAATGTCTTTAAACATTTTATCAAAAAAGTCTTTAAACCTATGGAAACGTACCTAACTTTTCAATCAATACACCACATATGATATGTTTTAACTCTTTTTTCGTTACAAACATTACTTTCAATTATTTAATATATAAATTTTAATGAGCCAAGCTTTTAACGAGCTGAGCTTAGCATGGTTCAGCTCAAGCTTGTTTAATAAACGAGCTTAAAAAAACTCAAACTCAACTCTACGAGATTCAAACAAGGCTCAGGTTCAGCTCATGGGTTTATTAACAGCTCTAGGAGTATGGCATGGAACTTCAGTGCCATAGAGCTGTGTACTCGGGCATTGGCTCAGGGTAGTTTCTCTACCTCAATGGCATGACACAGACACTCAATTAGTACAATTTCGGTCCTAACACTATTGGACATAATAATTAATGGGGTCATATTTGGCTTCATTCATATATGTAGGAATGGGGTAACAGTAATGGATTTTCAAGAAGAAAAAAAAATGCCAAGCCTAAAATAGCTATATTTTTGATATTTTATGTTTTTTCCTTCTACTTTTTGCTTGTGTTTTTTTTTTTTGTTTTACCAAAACCTCAAATTTTGATGATTTTTCTAGTTTAAATGATAAATTATATTGGCATCTTGTGTCGGGCTCTGAACCATCTATTGCATACCTAGACCTACAAATCGAAGGAAAAAATTAGGTGAAAACGAATCTCGTGAGAACTGTGCAAATGGCACCGGGGTGCGGACACATCAGTGCCAATCATTTTTAATCTCTATAATTCCTAGGTATTTATTGTTTTTGTAAATATCTGAAAAATGTTCGACTCCGATCGGATATTCGATTAAATAAACAAATTCAAGTACGGTATGCCTATAGCTGATTCATATTCGATCCGTTGACAGCCCTAGTTGAATCAACATATAGGCATGTGTGCAGTCCAACAACTAAAATCAATGAGGAAGTTAAGAAAATTAAATAATCAAAAAAAGAAATCAAAATATTTAAGATAGGCCACATGTGTATATTTAGCTTGCCTAGGGCTGCAAATAGGGTTGGGTTGGGCTGGGCTGAGGCCAGCTCGAGTTCAGCAAAAAGTATAACAGTAGAGCCTATACTTGCCCGGAGTCTCTTTAGCCCAGTTTGAATTTGGCCATTTCAAATAATGGGCTTTGGGCTGGAGTTCAGATTGGCAGGATCTTAATAGCCCATGGGCTGTTAACCATATAAAATAAATATATCATATAATTTTATATTCATTAATATGTTTTTTTTATATAATCAATCATTCATATATTACTCTATATTGCATTTTGGGCCAGGCTGGACCCTTTGAGCTGATTAAAGCTGCGCAAACTAATTTTGGGCCTAAAACGTAGGCCCAACACAAAGTTTGGGCCATTGATCAAATTGCAGCAATAGACTTGCCATGTCATAGAACAATTTGACACATGCACGTGTGCAAAACAACCTACATTCCAGCCTCTCTATCCTGGGATATTTACTCAAGCAAGAACCCATATAACTCATGCCCCTCCCCATCCTCTCCGGACCGTCAAGCTTTTGTTAGCATTTTGCAAATTTCGGTGGTCGACAACAAGTTGGAAAAAAATCAACAAAAATGAAAGGGTTAAGTTGGTGTTTTAATTTTTTTTTGTCACATACGAAATACCTGTTCTGTCCAGGACACTAGGGGATGTCATATGGAATAAAATGGATGGGAGTTAGATGAAATTTCAAATTCCCACTCATTTTATTCCATATGACATCCCTGGTGTGCTGGACACCATCCTAGACACCAAATCCTGGACAGAACATTTGCTCCCCATGTCAAACACCAAAATTTGCAGAAAGTATTCTCACGAGAGGATCCAGGCCATACTCATGCACTTGTGGTAGCAGGTAGCCTTTCTTCTTCCTTTTGATTTCTAAACGAAATAGATGTTCTATCTAGGATGGTATCCAGGGTAATAAAATGAGCAGGGGTTAGATGAAATTTCAAATTCCCACCCATTTTATTCCAAATGAAGTCACCTAGTGCCCTAGTCACCAAATCCTGTACAGAAAATATGTTCCCTTTCGATAGTAGGGTAGCTTTTCTAGTATAAGTCCTTTTTTTTCATCATGGATTTCACAAGTAGGCCCATTGGGCGGCCCAGGCCAGTGTTAGGGTGTGGAATGCATCAAACGTTCATTGGCCAATGGGCATAAAGGCATCTTGACACCAAAGAGACTGGACCAGTCAATGGTAGACTGTACGAGAAATAATCTACTACCAATGGGTGCGTGACACATCAAAAAAGATGTCAAGAATCAAAGAGGATTATGTCCGCTCCCCTTAACTAACACTAACCTCCGCTCCCTGTCAGGGGGCAAGCACATCAGCGCTGAAAAGTGATGTGCTTCCCCCAAAAAGTGTAAATCACTTTTCGGTGCTGATGTGTCCACCCCCTGGCAAGGAGCAAAGGTTAGTGGTTTTTAGGGGAGCGGTAGGTAACTCACAAGATTGTTTCGGTATTGCATAGGAGAGCCAAAGTCCCCATGCTAGGGTGGCTGTGGCATCTATCTTACATATTGAAGGCTCATGGTCAAATCCCTTGATATGCAGTACACCGTAGAGTTGCCTGCTTTGGTTCCCCTGGTTCAGTCTGGTCTCTTATGACTCTAAGTGAAATCAAAGATTTTTTTTTTTTATAAAAAACAATTATTAGAATTTAAATATATAATTTCTAAGAGTTTAAAACTGATAAAATCTTATAATTCAATTGATTAGAACATTATTTATTCTATAATTACATGGACGGCACTAGACATATTGGCTGGGCCCAAACCCAGCTCATGCCCACCCCTACTTACAACGTGATGTAAGCCCAAGTGGCCAGACCTAAAACAGAAAAGTGTGCATGGGAAAAGATCAGCTCAAGCAAGGTTTCCACAAGCAATTTTGCTCAAGCTGCCAAGTAAAACAAAAAAGAGAAAGAAATCAAACCCAAGTATAGCTTCTGATTTTGCCTACCTTTTTATGCTATATGACAGCTTGAGCAAGAGGCTTGCGCATGCTTGGAGAAATCTTGCTTGAGCTGATCTTTTGCCAGTATGCATAGGATAGAACACCTCTGTATTTAACAAACGAAGAATGACCATCTGTATTGACATTTGTAGGCATGCCACTGATTGACACATGATGTGTTTTTTAATTTGGTCTCTTTTGGGATTCATATTTTTTCAACTAAGTTCTATTTTTAAACATCGTTACCCCCCAATACAACATGTGCCAGCGTGTAATCCATCATATACACTACAGACACTTTTTCATCACAGGACATTTGTTGGATTAACAAAATATGCTTATCACACTTTTTCATCACAGGACATTTGTTGGATTAACAAAATATGCTTATCAGGTGCACTATCCTTGATGCCTCCTATGATACGTTACATCTGGTATTGGTAATGGATATCTTTCTTGTACGATCCACACTGGAGTGGATCTGGATGCATTTATTTTGGTTCTAACAAATGAACCTATGACAATGCCCGTGTTCGAGCGGCTGCTGCATCATCCTTTCACAAGGGGAACCATATCCACTGTATACCCTTATTTTGTTCCACAAGACACAAGGGGGGTGGGGCCTCATGCAAAAAGTATATGGCCCCACCCCCTTGTATCTGCGGAACATGTTGAACACAATAAGAGTGATACAGGGGATATGGCTCCTTCACAAGGAAAGCACAAACCCCCTAGTATGCAGTGCATTTTGTCGCCTGCCTCACTTGTTGCATTGTGGACCTCCAAGGGTGGCAGTCAAGTGAGCCTAAGTGGACATACCAAAAATTAATAAAACAAATAACCTATGCAAAGGGAGAGTTTTGCAAGGCTAAGTGATGGGCCAAGATGTATTCTTAAAGTTTGCAAACCAAAAAAATATAAAGAATAAAACCATGAATGCAATGATAAGAACTTTAGCTTGATTTATATGCAATGTAAGAAAATACAACACTGTATAAAAAATTGCTTATGAACAAGTTATGTAATCTATTCAGCAAAAAATGCAGTCTAAGTCATGTTTGTAACTATAATTAGGGCTGTTAATTGGGATGGGCTAAGGCCAACCCAAGCCCAACCCAAAATGCCAAGCATGGGGCTGAACCTGGCCGCAAATGGATAAAAAATGCTCACCTTAATGAATGCTAACCACTGCTCCTTGTCAGGTGGCAGGCACATCAGCACCGAAATGTGAATGCATGCCCCCCAAAAAAGTGAAAATCACTTTTCAATGCTGATGTGTCCACCCTTGACAAGGAGTAGTGATGAGTGTTTGTTAAGGGAAGCGTTCATAAACCGATCCCTCAAACTCCATATGCTTACCACTTGACCATGGAATCACATTTTGCTCTATATCTATCACTCAAAGTAATAATTGAAACAAACCTTCATTTCTATCATACATCTTAATGTTATTCTTTTTGTTTATTTACATTATATTTTAAAAATATTTGATATAAAATTGTTATATTATTTTTTAAACTTATTTTCTTATTTATTTAATATTTAATATTTTTAATTGACCCTACAGCTTGACTAGTGACTCACTGGTTGACACTCCAGATTTTGTGCATGCAAAATCCATGCACAATTCGTATTTAAAGGCTTGTGAACACTCATATCAGCATTGAAAAGTGATAAACATGCGTCCCAAAAAATGCAAGTCACTTTTCAATGCTGATATAAGTGTTCTCAGCCCCCGACATGCATTGTACACGAATTCTATGCTCACAGAAGCCAAGCCGACTAGTTGAACCACTGACCCAGTTTCTCAGCCGAGTCAATTTCATGTCCGGGTTTAATAACTATGCTTTGGAACTTTATAGAAGTGTGTAAAGGTGTAAGCTCTCATTCATAATCTGTGCAAATTTTAAGTACCTACAACCAAATATATTGATTTATTGAAAATTCATAGTATATATGGTTATTTGTTGGAATAGTTAACCAAAAGGTATGGATTTTTATCTTTTTGGTGATTGCCTTATATGATAAATACAAAGAAAATCAACCGATAAAGCTAGCATGATAATTTATGGAATAATTTAATATCATACTGTCAACGGTCTATTTACTAGGACAACCTTATATTCACTCTATCCTCTTCTAGACAGGAAGGGAAGAATGTATCAAGAATTAATCATTTTACATTTTCATGGGTAAGTAATTCATTAATTAATAAATCTAAATAATGTTGCTTTTATATGATTAATTATATAATATATCAATGTTAGGAAATCACCGTGGTAGACTTGGGATAATCCCTAACACGAGTGATGGGAGCCATTCATCAATCCATGCACTAATGGGATCCATTCTTTAGCAAGCATTGTAGTCCTTGTAGAAATCAATCCTTACATTAAGAAATCCTCTATTTCTTGGAGAACGAACCCCACAATTTGGCAACAACAAGAAGTATCCCTTTATTAAAACACACACACACACACACACACACACACACACACACACCATATTAGGAGAGTTGCGTCTGCGCTTGCTTCTCATTAGCGAGGTCTCATATTCATCAAAAATAAATAAATACATAAATAAAAAATTAGCAAGGTCTCTTGGTTAACCCCTTGCTTAATTTGCATAGCCTGCGTCTCATTGAAATGCAACTTCACATGTCGCGAGGGCATTTTACAGTTTGCCACCTAGGACCCACTAACATAAAAAGTCCACAACTAAAGTTGAAGGGCTTTGTGAGTGCAAGTCGCAAGTCAAAAAAAAGTTGTTAGCACCTAATGAGAAAATTCATGGTCAAACGAGTCTTTAAACTTTATTTTAATTTTGGAATGCACCATTCATGAGTTTACCTTGTGGAGTCTTGCTCAAAAGATCTAATGGTTTGCTCATAAAGAAAGAAAGGACCTAGTTTAATATTAAACTAATGAAAGAATGATTGTCTGTGTTGACACAGGCCTATGTATGCATGTTATTGATTGACACATTTTGTGTTTTTGAAATTGGTCTCTATTTTTAAATCTGAACACTTTTTTGAACTGCAAACACAATACGTGTCAGCGTATAATTCACCATAAACACTACACACTGTCTTTACAGAACATTTTTTCCCAAAAGAAAACTGCTAGTCTTGTATGTGCCCCACATAGAAAGAATAGCCCCTACCCAATGAATAAAATTTTATACTTTTAACCATGCTAGCATGCCACCGACTAGTAAAAGTATAACGGTAAAACCAAATAGGGAAGGCGAACTTTTATCTCCCTGAACTCCAGGCCCACTAAAGAGATTAGAATTTTTAGTAAGAAAAATATAAGTTTTGTATGGGCCCTTGAGAGAAACAGGATGAAGAGAGTTGCACCCATAAAGGACAAAATTTATCTTCGCTTCGATTTGATAGAATAGAAATTAGAAATCGCAAGATGCTTTAGAAATATTGAATGGGCCCTAGAGAGAAAAAGGACTAAAAGAGTTGCACCCACTAAAGGGTAAAATTCACTTTCACCTCAATTTGATAGGATAGGAATTAGAAATCACAAGATACGTTAGAAATATTGAATGGAAAATAGCCAGTAGTTGAGTCTAAATATCAAAATAGTGTGTATTATACTAATCATCAGGTTACATCCCATAACCAAGTTTGATTAATGAATTAGATTGCCAAGGAGACTCAAGCAACTCAAGAGAAGGAATTTAAACTATAGATGATCACTATGAACTAATACTCTACATACTGGTGGTTCCTGATTCATTCGTATGGTGCCAGGCATTGTGTAACACATGGGGAAAATATCAACAAAAAAAAAAACACGTTTTTTGATCCAATGTTGGGTGTGTTTCTTTTCTGCCACCTGTCTCATAACGCCCCGGGCAAGGGGGTGGCAAGGTGCTTTTTCACAAGTGGAAATCCACCCTCTCATAGAATTGGAGTTTTACTTTTACTATGTTATCTCTTAAGCTCTCTTAATGTTTTTAAAACAAATCTTCCAAAAGATTTCTCTCATATAAAAAGGGAGTATATATATATATATATATATATAATAAAATATTTGTAGACTTTGATGTGAGATTCTTCCATTCTCTTGATTGGGTAATGATTAGATATCCCTGACTTTTATAATTTGATTGATTGATTGAATGATTGATTTATGAAAATTTTTATATTTTAGTTGACATATTTTTCCTTAGGGATTTTTGCCAAATCAGTTCAAAATTTTAACAAATTTGTCAAATATTGAAGTAAAACAATTTCTTTCCCAAATCAGGTTTTAGTGATATTTAACTACTTTTTTAACCCTAAATCGATTATATGATAAAATAAGAAACCACCCTCATTAAGTCTGAACACACACACACACTTTTTCTCTCTCTCTCTCTCTCTCTCTCTCTCTCTCTCTCTCTCTCTCTCTGGAAGGATTTTCATCGAAAATAAGGAAGATGGAGCAAATAATAAAATAAAAGATTAGTGAAGGATCTAGAAGCTCTTCATCAAACTCAATGTGATGAGAAGAAAATTAGAAATAAATGGGAACCTTTTGAAGGGGATTTCCCAAAGGTGAACTTTGATGGCACTACTTCTGAGATCAAATAAGTTGGAGCTACAGGTGTGGTGATACGGAACACAAAAGGAGAAATGATAGCAGCTAGAGCCGAAAGAAGAAATCTTTGCACAACGCTATTAATTGAAAGTGAAGCAACATCATTTGCATTGAGAACTGCCCATGCACTTGGTATCTTTAAATTAATCATGGAAGGAGATTCCATAGAAGTAATCAAATCTTTGGAAGGGAACCCTGGAGGAATGCTTTAATGAAATAAGACCGTATTTCAGAGAGAATAGGTAACAAAGTGGCACATGCCATTGCAAAGCACGGGATTGAAGGTCTAGATATTCCTATTTGGACATCTTCCACCTCCCCTACTTGGTTCATGAGACTGATTGAGGAAGATATTATAATGATGTTATTATAGTAATTATCAATGAAAAATTCTCTTTTTACCAAAAAAAAGAACTCTCTTGAAATAGAGCTCATATATATATATATATATATATATATATATATATAT
>JAOXJP010226086.1:0-11552 GCA_025762735.1 Platanus orientalis | reverse complement strand
GACTAACCTTCTAGGGTTCAGGTTGGCTCTTCCTAAGCTGAGGGTGTTCAAAGTTCTACCTTTTAATAATTGTTATATTGACCTTATACCATCACATGACTCGAGACAAAATTTGGGTGCTTACACTCTTAATTTGTGATTTTAACTATGGTCTCAAAACTCCTTTCGAGTAGTGCCTTGTGAATAGTGAAGTATAACTATTATGCATAGTTTAATGCCTCTTACTTAGGTAGATATAACTATAAATTTAGGTAATAATCTAGAGAATCAAAGATAATCTTTACCCTAACGTGGTTGTATCTCTCAGACTCTTTTTCATAGGATTTTTAAGCAAGAAACTCCTAATCCACTTGTGATCTAATATACCAACAATTGATGCAGGTGTGTGGCAAAGAACACTCTCTTGCAATAGTTTTACCAATAGAAGAGTATGTAAGAGAGTTGTCTCTCCCCCCCGCCTTAATGGAGCAGTGGCTCTTTAGTGCTTAAACCATTCACTTTGATGAAAATAATTATTCTTTGTGTCCTTTAAAGTGCTTAACCTTCATTAAATTGTTAGGGAATTTATAAAGGAGTTAATCCTCACATATAATGGTCAAAAAATCCATTTTTTGGATTTTCTGGAACATATATTTTTTTCTAAAATGCCGCCTCGAATCGGTCTAATGATTCTAGATCAGCCTGGGGTGCCTTGGATCAGCTGGGAAGTTCTCTATCTAAGTTTTTGAGAAACTAGAGACCTCTAAAATCGGTCCAACATCCAGATTAATCGAATTGCCTTGTTTTTGAGATTTTACTTCGTCTTTTAGCTCTTTTTAAACCAGGGTAAGAGAGGATCTTCTCTAAAGCTATGTTTAGGTCCAAACTAACCAACCTAGGTATGGTATGGTCTCTAAAGAATACTTACCACCTTTACAATTGATTTACCTTGTCAAGTTCATGTAATGGCTTCAGAAGCTCTTTTCGTTGAACCATGGTCATTAGCCCCTTGTCTTATATGGCCTTATACTCTTAAAAGTCTTCAATCTTGATCAGATGCCAGACTCAACTACCTAGACTCTATCATGACTCGTAACAAATTATAATGAACTCATGTCATGAGCTAGTTTATTACGTCATGTACATTTTTTCATGGAATGCAATTGACTAAAATTTTGGTCAAAATAATCCTAAAGGGGGGTGAATAAGATTTTAACTTATTAAAAATTATTTATCTAGTAAGCCCACTTTCAGATTTACTTAAGTTTATCTTCTAATATGCAGTGGAATATCACACAAGTAAATCTTGATATATATGAAATTATTATAGACCACTATCATGCACTATAATGTTACCTATTGCAGAGCGGGAGATGGGATGATAAATTCCACAAGGTTGTTAAATTGATTCTTTTATCTTTAACCTTAGATATCTCCAATCAATGTATTGAGCAACCTGTATAAACAATGTAAACATGAAACCACAAGATAAGAAGGATGCAAGCAACACAAAGACACAGAAATTTGTAGTGATTCGACACTGTAGAAACCTAAAAGGGCGGGCGAATGTCAATATATTATGACACTCGCCACACATTTGATGGGGAATGAAATTCTAAAGTATCATTCGCCTGAAACTAGAGGATCCTAAGTATTCACGCTCGCCACAAAAGTGTATACGAATGAACTGTTCACACTCGCGCACTACGAAAACTAGGAACTGAAATCTGAGTTCATCTCTTCTAGGGGTGATTATTTTGGATAGCCACGACTTTTGTAAATCCCTTAACTGCCTAGAAGATGGAAGAAGGCAGATTCTCACATAGAAGAATCACCTAAATCCTTGGGATAAGATTTGAAAAATCTCACCTCAACAGATATGATATGGAAGAAATAGAGTTCTTCTCAAATGAGGACTCATCTCTAAACTCATTTTCTGGTGCTTATAAATACCATTATGCACGCATAAGAAAAGGGAGATGAGAAGAGACACACAGAGAAAAATATAAGACGGTTAGTAAGAAGGAAAGAATTTAGAAATTGAAGGTTCATCACAAAGAAGGCTACATCTATTCATTGAAGGTCTGCGAGTTACCCCTCTTCCAAAAGAGAAAGCATGTCCATTACACCTCTACCATCTCCATGAGGAAGACACCATAGGAATCTTAATGATGATCCAGATTGTGGATAGGTAAACCTACTAATGTATAAACAAATACAATTTTATACATATAAATATCATCCCTTCTTCTCCTCTTTTATATTTTTGCAACTCTGTTTCATTATACATACCGAGCAACTTAGAGTTAATCAGAGGTTGGCTATATTAAATGGTTGTAATTACCAAGTCTCCTAGACTTGGAGTTTTAGTTCCCCACACATAAAATAATAAATTAGCCTCTAAAAACGGTTAGGTAATTTTTTCAACGAATTTCGCCTCATATCATATAGGCTCGAAATTTGGTGTTACAAATTTTTGGCACGTCCGGTGGGACTTAACTTTCCTATCATCTCTCTTTAAGTTTCGTTGCATTAATGCATCCTCCCTATTTTCATAGGTACCTTAATGGAGTTGCAGTTGTGGAACCATTTGCCAGTTCACCACAAGCCCCAAGGAAAACATGGGTTGAGGTCTTGATCTCTCCACCACCATCTACACGTTTGGTTGAGGCTTCGGTCTCCTAAAACCCATGTTTGGTTCTCCCAAAACTCACCTGTGGTCAAGACTATGGTCTCCCAACAGAAGGTTGAGGCTTCAATCTCCCTTACTTCATCAGGGGTTGAGGCCTTAGTCTCCCCCCGGGTAGTGGTAGAACTGTCTGTGGTAGTTAAAGATGGAAATTTTAATGCTAAATCAAGAGGATATGCTCATCAAATAACTTTTAATAAGCTAAGGAAACAATGGATACCCAAAAATGAACTTAATCTTCACTCCAAGGCCATTGAAATCACTAAAAAAGGATAAAACAATGTCTCGGGCAAAGGCCTAGAATTTTATTCGCAAAAGACAAAATGTGCGAATGAAGAAGAATATTTACATTCGCTAAATCCTACATGCGCGAATGAGATAAAAATTTCTCATTCGCGGAGAAACACTGGCAGACGAAGACAACATTCAGCAAAAAAAAGGGGGAAGGCTAGGACTTTTCAAGTGTGAAACTAATTTCACTAGCCAAGAGGCAGTCCCAGTTGGTGGCTCTGCTTTTCTCACAGAAACTCTTATGCAAACACCTCTGGTGAATGTGAATGAATCTTTACATTCTCACACAAATGTGCGCTCCCCAAAACAAAGACATTTGTGCAATGTTGTCGTGGCGAATGAATAGAAGGACCCCATATTCGTGCACATTTAGCATGAAGAAAAGTCTCATTCGCGCACACTTGTGGGCACAAAGAAAATTTTCCATTCACCACTGGGGAACCAAGATTTGACCACAGTACATGTTACTCTCACAGGAATAACCACAATGCTCAAGAACTAGATAGAACAACAGGTCATCAATCAGGTCGGGGCATTTAGGCCATCTGGTTATAAAGAAAATTATCATAGTAAGGAAAAGAAATCTAAGACAAGAACCACTAGAGGTCACACTTCATAAAGGGACTTACAATAAGGCAATATGGCCACCCAAAACCCACCTAGGTGGCACAATCGGCAGAACAATGAAGTTAGGGTAAAATTCAGAAACTTGATACTATTAACCTTATTCGAACCGCTTAGTGGGCTCGAAGGAAGTAAACCACCAAAAAGAAGGGTTTTACCCTCTGAACAAAAAGGGAAAAGGAACATTGCTAAAAAACAAAAAGCCAATGCACTGGAGTTTTTCCACATATAGCTAGAAATAGGAGACATGCGCATTAATGCAATGCCACCATGGGCACATCCACGAGGGGGTGACTCTTCTCACATTAAGAGTAGCTCAGGCTATACACTTCACGTTGGTAAGGGTAAGATAACTAGACCTACTCACGACTCTCAAGCAGCAGTAATGTTCGCAGGAGCAAAGAAGAGGCCCCTGCCAACACTCTTAGTTATTTTGGGTCATGACCATGAGCCTTTAACTCTACTGGTATGATGACCAAAAGTCAACTGGCGGTAAGGGCTAGAACACCTTCAAGAAGACTGTCAACTACTGGGAGGGGTCCTGTATCCTCTCCCGTTATGTTCTATCATGAAGATAGTCCTTACATTACACACAGGACTACCACGATAATCAATGTTACCTTTACTTCACAAGGACCTAAGGTGAAAATAGCAAGGTCAAGAGGAAGTCAAGATTTGCCTACCAACCCTACGGCAAACGTGGAAAATATATATGTCAGAAAGTATTGTTCTGAATCTGAAGGGAAACACACTACAACCATAGAATGGCAAGCCCAAGTAGAAAGTCGAGACTACCGTTTGGCCGCTGAAGACATCACCATAGCAGAACTAAAGGCCATGATCAAACAACTCACACTTGAATGACAGGGTATGATCCTATCAAATCACAATCTTACCATAACAGAATCAGCAAGGCCAACTATCTCTAGCCAAATGTACTCATTATACACTAGAGTATACCTTTGCCACACTGCCTGGAGCTGCCCCAGGTATAAGTGTTGTGCCCAATATACCCACTCTACAAAGGCCGCCTATACAAGGGCTCCCACAAGGTCCACATCCACAGGGACCTCACCAGGCCCCTCATCATCAACAAGAACCACCTTTGTATGGATCAACACCTCCCTGGACATATAGTTACAATGGTTATAACACATATGCGCAGCCTCCCTTTATGCCATAGGGACCATATGTGCATCCGGTTGTGCCCATGATGGACCCTAACTACATGTGAGCAATTATAACTGAAATGCTCAATGAATACAAGGAGTAGGAAATGTAAGCACATACACAATCGGGAAGCTGTACCCCCTGCATGTGGATGCAGCACCCTTCCCACCGAAGTTTGTTCAGCCTCACTTCAACACATTTAATGGAACAAGATGCCCGAAGAAACACATTGCTTACTTTGAATCGTTGTGTAGCGCTATTACCCAACAAGGTGACTTATTGCTAAAATTGTTTATCTAATCTCTGAATGGCGCTACTTTCATGTGGTATCCAAATTTGAAGCCCTACTCTATTCTAGACTGGGATCCAATAAAACGAGTATTCGTACAACAGTTCTATGGCACATATAGGCTTGTAAAGTTGTAAGAATTAACCAATGAAAGGCAGCAAGATAATGAGTCAGTTGTAAACTTCATCAAAAGATGGAAAAATATGTCTTATGCTTATGAGAATGAACCTCCAATTAAAACACTCCTTGAGATGTGTCTACAGAATATAGCCTTTGATCTTTCCCTCCATCTTACAACCTAGAAGTATTTCGGGTTTGATGATTTGATATCTAAAGCGTCCACCTTAAAAAGGAGGCTGTTGGACCACAAACATGAGAAAAGAGGAAAAATAATGGTTAACAAGATGGAATCAACCATGGTTGGCACTAAAAAGTTACCCACTGAGTTGAGAGTCAGACATACCACAAAGAGAACTAAGCCGGTAGAGCAAAAAGCCCCTCCCAGAAGGCCAAGCATGAAAAAATGGCAAGAGAAAGCCTATATATTCTATCCTGATGATTTGGAGAGTCTCTTCAAGCAAATAATTGAATCTCAGGATATTATACTTCTAGAATCAAAAAGACCGACAGAAACTGATAAAGTCAATGACCCAAAGTATTGCAAGTATCACCGCATTTTGAACCATACATTATAAGACTGCTTTGTGTTCAAGGACAAGCTTCAAGAACTGATTGACAAGAACACCGTGGAATTAAACGCATGTATGAGAGCTGCAACCACCAATGCCATTTTTGTCGATGAAGATATGGTCGACTTCATTGACATCCAAGACGGTGGGGAGGACGGTGATAATGAGGGAAATCGAGTGAAATCCAAGGGCAAAATAACATGGAAAAGAAAACTTCAGACTATATCATAGAAAAATGAGAAGGTTCCTAGAATCACGGACTCCATACCATTGCTTCAAGGGGACAACGTGTTAGAACAACCTCCTCATGTGCTAGTTACATTAGAAGAGTTCATGCCTGAAGATCCACTCCAATCCTCGGTAGCCTCTTGCAACATGGTGTTGATTGTATGTGATTATAACCCTCCCCCACCCGGAGAACCACATCGGGCACCAATGCCACAGGGATCAAAAATAGTGATCGATTAGTTACAGAATACTATAACATACCAAGATCACTCTAAGGGGGTAACTGTTCCAATGGCAATCTATAGATATAATGTCGGGGTATCCCCATTGTATTAACAGGTTCCATACAAGACCTCCACTGCAATTTGTGAGAATTAACCATTTGCCTATGACACCCTGGAAACGTACATACTTCTGAAATGTGTTCACCAAGTTCAGGTGACAGGCCTTCCTTTGTCATCAAGTTGTCTATTTTGAAGTGTTTTCGCCCAGTTTTGAGGTCCCATTGTTCGCCACCTTGTCAAACAAAAACTATCAATTTTCATGGCGTCATTTATTTAAGTTCATGATATTATGTAGAGAGGTAATGCACAATGATAACTTGTTATTACGACTGTTCCCACTCTCCTTGGATGGTCCAACATTGAATTGATACATGGACCTAGCACCACAAAGTATACCTTCTTAAGGCCATTTGATTAAAATGTTCATCCATGAGTTCATGATGCTGGGCATAGAACCCTATGATCCTTGGAATATGGATCCCCTAAGACAACCTCCTCAACAACAAACATATGAAGAATTTGATGGTGCCCTTGATCAAATTATTATCCAGTTGTTGGATTCTCGACGGTTTGGCGAAACAAGACAATCTATCAGACACAAAGTATACCTTACTCAATTCAGAGAAGATTATCAGCTTCCTCTGCTCACACTATACATAGGGGATGGGGACCATCATTTCCACACTAATCGATTCTTACAAGGAACTAGTTTGCCAGCCACAGCCCATGATCTATTGGTACAGCTCTTCCCAGTTTTCCTGGACTCACATGCTTTTGATTGGTACCTAACCCTACCAACATGCTATGTCTTCTCATGGTCAATGCTCATTGATCATTTTTATCATCAACAAAGTGCATACAGATATGATCTTCAATATATAAAAAGTGCGGTATATTTTTTACCTTAAGATTAATAGGGCGTCGACATGGAGGCTAGTGACTCCTTGACTTCAGCTGATGAAGACGACGATGCCATAAACCTTTGGTAGACCTGACACCGTGATTTTACCTTACAAGATATGCCACCCTTGGTCACTGACTTAGATGGCTCTAGCGACAATGATGATTCTAGCTTCGCCTCTGTATCTTAGGACCTTTCTAATAATGAAATGTCTGATAACCCGCAAATAGAGGCTTGCAATGCTACCAAACTTAAAATCACTACCCCGGTGGAGGGACACCAGCCACATCCCCAACATGTCAACCATGTTAAGCTGCGATCCAGGAAGCAGATCCCATCACGTTGACTTATAGCAAATCAACAAGCTGATGCAATGAAAAGGCTAACTTTGGAAGCCAAAAATAGCAAAGTAATCAAGAAGACAGAAAACCCTATCTCATATGATGAGATGGCACATCTTAAATAGATCCCATCATTGTTAATTATGTACGATGCTCTCTGTATGTCGCTAGAGCTTAGGGCATCTATGATCTATACTTTAACTCACCCAGATAAGTCTACCAAAAATTATGAGATTGCTAAGGCTTCTTGACAAACTGCAATGTGAGAAGGATTGTGTATGCCCACAGTCACTTTTGAAGATACTGATCAGTATTCTAATGACCCCGGCCATAATCGACCATTATTCATCACAGGTTCTATTGATAATCAGCCTGTGTCTAGAGTTATGATCGATGACGGCTCAGCAATCAACATACTTTCGGTCAAAATACTAGACTACTTGGGAGTAGATCCATCTCAACTCAAGCCCATCACACTTGTCATCCAAGGGTTCGATCAGAATGAGTAGCATCCTCTCGGTTCCATTAGGCTAAGAACTAAGTTTGGCCACATAGAAGCCTGGACACCTTTTTATGTAATCGATGCAGACACTGCTTACAACACTCTCATAGGCCAGCCATGGATGGACAAGTTCCAGATGGTCCCCTCAACGTATCATCAATGCATCAAGTACCCCTGAAAAGATACTCAGGGCACCATAATAGCTGATAATAATCCCTGCCAAGCGGTAGAAGCTTACTTCACCGATGCCACATATTATCAAAAGCCTGATCCCATGGAAACTCCAGCTAGGAACAATGAAGGTGGATCCAAGCCTCAAAAGCTTAGGGTAAAGCATGGCGTCAAAACTGCTAAGGACAAACCTATATTATTACCCGAGTCAGTAGCACACGATTTCATCCTTCATCTAGCACATTTGTCAGGAGTACGTGTTGATCCTTATTGGACACCTTCCATCTTTCTACCTAAAGGCCCAACCCGGCCTCCCAACCATTTAGGTCCTACCTCGGAGCGAGAACTAAAAGACCCAGATGGTCTATTATCACATATGAAATTGGCTCCTCAGCTGCTCTAGAACTCCAGCTTTGACCAGTAGGGGAAATGGAAGAACTCTTATAAAGGCAAGAAAGTTCTAACCTAGTAGTTTGAACAATTAGTCCTTCATTCTAAAAATAAGGATGGCATAAGAGGGCTAGGTAGAAAGCCCACCAAATTGAGAGTTTCTTCACACGCAATAATGGTGCATGGGATTGACTTGCTAGAAGACGCTCCATTTGAATGCTAGTTCGCATAAACACAACAGTCGTCCTCTAAAGCTTTTATCATGGAATAAGTGATGTCTACTCCTCCAAAACTTAAAGATGGAGGTCAAGCAACAGTAGACGACCTGATTGAAGTAAATCTAGGAATGGAGGAAGACCCCCATCCTACTTTCATTAGTGCACGTCTTTCCCTAGAAGAATAGACATAGTACATAGAATTCCTATGGCAAAATTGGGATGTGTTTGCCTGAAATTACTTTGAAATGCCAGGATTGGATCCTAATGTAGTTGTTCATCGGCTTACCATTGACCCATCCCAGAGGCCTATTAAACAACATCATCATAAAGTTAGGCATGAATTCACTGACAAAATAGAGGGTGAAATGGAGAAGCTGCTTAAAGCCAGGTTCATACGAGAAGTCTGATACCCAAAATGGCTCTCTAATATTGTACCAATACAGAAGAAGAATGGTCAGATCAGGGTGTGCATCTATTATAGGGACCTCAATAGTATATGCCCAAAGGATGACTTCCCTCTACCACTCACAGAGTTACTGGTAAATGCCACCATGGGGTATGAAGCTCTCTCTTTCATGGACGGTTATCTAAGATATAATCAGATCCAAATGGCTCTAGAGGATGAAGAGGCTACCGCATTTTATACGCCGATTTGGATATTTTGTTACAGGGCCATGCCCTGTGATCTAAAGAATGGTGATGCCACTTACCAGAGGGCGATGACCTGTATATTCGAGGACCTGTTACATGATGCGGTAGAGTGCTATGTCGATGATTTGGTCATGAAAACGAAACTCAAGAAGCACCACATTGCAAATCTAGACTGGGTTTTTCAGCAGCTTTGTCCTTATAACTTGAAAATGAATCCTCTTAAATGTGCCTTTGGTGTATCATCAGGGCAATTTCTTGGATTTATCGTTCGACATAAGGGAATTGAGATAAATCCTAAGAAAATTACAGCCATAATAGAAATGCCAACACCAAAGAACATCTCCAAACTTAAGAAATTACAGGGAAGACTTGCATATATCCGCTGATTCATCTCAAATCTTTCAGGCCATCGTCAGCCCTTTTTATGCTTAATGAAGAAGGGAGTTCCTTTCGTATGGGACCAAGCCTATCAAAACGCTTTCGACAGGATAAAATAATACATGTTAAATCCACTAGTGCTAATGAGCCCGACCTCGGGTAGGCCATTGTTGTTATATGTGGCGGCTATGGAATCATCCCTTGGGGCATTGTTGGCCCAACACAATGAGGAGGGCAAGGAACATGCTTTATACTACCTCAGCAGGACAATGGTTGGCGTTGTGCTAAACTATTCTCCCATTGAAAACATCTGTTTGGCTTTGGTGTTTGTACTACAAAAGCTGAGACATTATCTCCTCACCACATCGATACACCTTATATCAAGGGCTGACCCATTAAAATATATCATGAGTCATCCCTCAATACAAGGGCGCATAGCCAAGTAGACTATTCTTCTATCAGAGTTTGACATTCACTATGTCCCGTAATGCATTATTAAAGGACAAGCACATGCAGATTTTTTAACAGTGCATCTGGTACCTAACAACTCACCTCTTCAAATGGAATTGTCAGACAAGAATGTCATGCAAGTTCAAATTAAGAAAGACTGGGAAAATGTTTTTCGATAGAGCATCTCTGGGTCCTTCAATTACCCTAAGGGACAATACAAACAAGTCTTTGGGGATTGGGATCATTTTTGTCACCCCAGACAATGACATCATCATGCACGCCCTTATACTGACAGAAGGACGCTCAAATAATGAAATCGAGTATGAAGCATTGATCGTAGGCCTTGAACTAACCCTGAAAATCCCTATAGTTGACCTCACGGTTTATGAAGATTTAGAGCTCGTCATTCATCAGATGAACAATCTTTACCATATTAAAAAGCCAAGCCTCACACCTTATTTTTAAAGGGCTAAAGACTTGACCAAGTTGTTTAGGCGCTTACAAATATAGCATGTTCAAAGGGACCAAGCTGATCACTTGCCAGCTTGGCAACATCTTTAACACATCCAAGGTATGATTATCTTGTCATTCATATTGGAGAAAGAAGAGTCATATCCCCGTTGGCCTCAACTATAGACGAAGATGCCCTCATTGTCTGCAACACTGAACTACGCGAGTGTGACGCACAAGGTATGGATGGTAAACAAACCCCAGAGGAAGAAGATTAGCGCAAGCCATTAATTTAACATCTCATGGATAGAAGGGAGCCATCTGACCCCGTTAAGCGCACTGAAATATGACAACACACCACTCGGTTTACCTTACAGGATAATCAGCTATATAGGAGGCCACTTGACGGCATATTGTTGCGTTGTCTATCAGCTGATGAGGCCAGCATTGTGATGAATGCAGTGCATGCCGGTGTGTGTGGTGGACATCAGAGTGGCCCAAAGCTTCAATACCAGCTAAAAAGACTTGGCTATTACTGGCCAACAATGGTGGTCAATTGTATTGAATACGCCAAAAGATGTCGTGTCTGCCAACTGCATAGTGCTTACGACCATGTGCCCGCCGAACCACTGCACACTACTTCTTGTTCATGGTCATTTTCCAAATGGGCAATGAATATAGGGGGACCTATTGATGCAAGGGCATCATTTTTCAAATCCATGGGCAAAGGTGTAGAAGAAGCTCCAACAAGTCAAGCCTTGAAGACCAAGACTTAAGCCAAACTACAACTTCCAAGAAGGTAAAGGCATGCATGTAGCTTCATAGGGATCATGTAGTATGACCCTAGGCATGTCCAC